>OZ020272.1:8069152-8326835 GCA_963971205.1 Aethes cnicana
CCAACTCGTACATTCGTTCGTCGCACAACACCGGGTTGTCTGTTACAAGAATTATCACTTAATATTATTTTCTCCAAATAGATACACTATTGGGTTGGGATGCGAGCGGCACTGCAGCGATGGCGAGCCTTGGGGGAGCCCTATGTCCAGCAGTGGACGTATATCGACTGATATGATGAGATAGACTAAATGATAAATTAAGCAAAATCTCATAAACTCGGCTACATATATCGATTAAAAGATGCAAAATTATAAAACAACTAAAAACGTCACGAATTTTCAAGAGGTGTCACACGTGAATAGATGAAATTAATTTTTTGAATAGGCATCGTATAGTCAATGTGAGTTTCATTTTATAGGCCCTCGACTTAGCAACACATACAAACAGTGTATATTAATGAAATCGCAATATTAATAGCAAATTAGGATTGATTCATCCATAAAACGTATACTCGCCATGCACACAATATTTATTTATGAATGTAGATTAAAGATTTCGCTTTGCTGTAACACAATCATATAAAAATACTTGATACATTAAAGGAGCATACTCTGAAAGATTATGTAGATTAAATAATGTTACGTTAAAATGAATCGCTCAGTGTACACACTATTGCAACGACTGAAATTAAAGTACAACGAGTGAAGTGATGAGCTTGAATGATAAAGGAAGGGGGTGAAGATGACTGAAGGTGCTTGGACCAACCAAATGTATGGAGGATGGAAATGTATGAGTGCAGTAGGTATGTGTAGGTGTACCACTACTCACCTTGTAGATAAATCTTCAGTTTACTAGGCACACCGTTGATGGTACATCGGGACTTAGACACGAGATCGTAATTCACTGATCTAATTTTGTTATACGATAGATCTGCCGAACATAGGGACGGGAGACCATGGAAGTCCTTATCGAGGGCGGTAATGTTGTTGTGATGGGCTATTAGTTCTTCAAGTGATGGCAGATGGGTCTGGAAACAAGAGATACACAATTTTCAACACCTAGGAGACCAAGTTCTATAACTACACATAAGTATATCTCGCGCTGCCATTTAGCATTTTTCACAAACCTTCGAGGTTTCTTCAAGCGTTGTTATACTGTTGAACGAGAGATCGAGAAGTTTCAAGTCGTCCAGGCCAATGAAGTCGTCTGGGGATATCTGCTGCAGCTGATTGTTGCTCAGATTCAGCCGCATGAGTCCCTGGAAGCCCATTAGCGCTCCGCCTAAGTTGACGAGAAGGTTGTGGTCGAGACGCAGCTCCAGAACTCGGGTTTCAACGTCGACTAGATTCTGAAAAATAAAAAATCAGTTTAATCAAAATGCATAACTGGCAGCCTTAATTAAAGTAGAAGTCGTTTTATTACCTCCATACCCATGATATGACTTATTTTATTGTGCGAAAGATCAATGACATCCAATTTCTTTAACCCTTTAATTTCTTGAAGTGAGAACTCGGTTAAGAAATTGTGAGTCAAGTTCAAATAGCGTAGAGATTTCAGGCTTCTCAGTGAACCGTTAAGTGATCTTATTTGGTTGTAAGAGATATCGAGGTAAGCCAAAAGTTCGGCCTCTGCAAACTCATCCTCGGCTAGCTGCAATAAATAAGTTTTCATTGATATTTAGGTCGTTAAAAATATTGATACGATACGAATACTATCATTATACTTTATTTGAACAATATCTGTTAACATATTGAAAACTGCTCTATAAGGCAAGGTTAGGTTAGGTAGTTAAATTGTTTTAAATACCTATTTATCATATTTTACTTACGCTCTCTATCTTATTGAACGAAAGTCCAATCTTTGTTAAACGACGTGATTTCTGAAGAGCTCCATCCAAAAACTTGATATTATTGTCGTAAAAGAATAAAGAATCCAAAGATGGCATTTGTCTTAGATCTTTCGGTAAACTTTGCAGCTCGTTTTGTGCAGCATGTATGAAGGAAATCTTCTTGGACTTCTGTAACAAATAAAATTGCTTAAGTTTTTCAAAATCTTTAAGTATAATCATCATCATCATCATTCATCATTTCAGCCAAAAGACGTCCACTGCTGGACATAGGCCTCCCCCAAGGCTCGCCACTCAGACCGGTCCTGTGCTACTTGCTTCCACCGGTTTCCCGCGACCTTCACGAGGTCGTCGCTCCATCTTGTTGGAGGCCTACCGACAGCTCGTCTCCCGGTTCGCGGGCGCCACTCCAGAACTTTCCGGCCCCATCGGCCATCAGTCCTGCGAGCAATGTGCCCCGCCCACTGCCACTTAAGGCTCGCAATTCTTCGGGCTATGTCGGTGACCCTAGTTCTACTGCGGATATCCTCATTCCTGATTCTATCACGCAGAGAAACCCCGAGCATAGCCCTCTCCATTGCCCTCTGAGTGACTTTGAGCCTTCTTATGAGGCCCATCGTAAGCGCCCACGTCTCGGAACCATAAGTCATCACTGGCAACACACACTGGTCGAAGACTTTCGACTTGAGACACTGCGGTAATTTGGACGAAAAGACACTGCTCTTAAGTATAATATGAACGAGTAACTACCTATAACTAGCTACCTAGTACATATAGAATGACAGACATAAGTAGGAAACGTAACAAGCTCTGTAATCAAACATGGCACGAACATCACATAATGGTTAAAATAATTTGAAGAGTTCCCTAATTTCGTTATGGATGTCATTGTGATCAGAATGTAGATTTGCAACAACGGGATCACTCTGGAATAATACCTTGTCAAAGATAAGTTAAAAAGTGCCCAGAAATGGCGTAGGTACTTGCCGAATAAATTGTTTGTGTTTAATTCTTCCAACCACCAAAGCCTATTTACGGCCCACTGCTGGGCACAGGCCTACTCTCATGACGGGAGGGTTTGTCCTCACGCAAGCCCAGTGCATTGGGGACTTCAGAAACATCCTGGAATTACTTCGAAGACACGTGGTTTCCTCGCGATGTTTTCCTTCACCGAAAAGCTAAGTGGTAATTTCAAATTAAATTTCGCGCATAAATCCGCAATCCGCACTAGGCCCTCGTGGAGACTATAGCCCAAACCCTCTCGTGATGAGAGGAGGCCTGTGCCCAGCAGTGGGCCGTAAATAGGCTGTTGTGACCAAACTTTTGTTTATATTTCAACTCGTAAAAAAATTGTACCTATAAACATGCCTATAATCGATAACGATACTGTGGTTAAAATATCGTCACAACGTTTTGCTCGAATATAGCCCCGCCCAGGTAGTCTATATACGGATATAGACTACCTGGGGCTATATTCGAAGTCTTAAGATAGGGATCTATATGTTCCCTATAGGATCGCTCACGCATCGCGTGAACTTTAAGCAGCTAGATTTAAAGTTCAAATTGACGCGTGAGCGATCCTATAGGGAACAGGGAAATCCCTATTTAAGACTTCGAATAGGTATAGCCCCTGTTTCTCGGGACTTCGTATGCGTGTAAAAATTGAAACTTAAAATCTCGTTTTTTCCTGTTACCCCGGGAATTTCTGAAAATCCTTTCTTAGTGCTCCCCTAAAGTCTCAGAAACCTATAGGTACCTATGCCAAATTTCAGCTTCCTAAGACTATAAGTAGTCGTTTCGACTGTGCGTTGTCGTCAGTCAGTCAGTCAGTAAACGGAAGAGTTATAAAATATACTAATGTACGGGACAGAACTATCTCGAAAATAGCGGCGGCGAAAAACCAAATCGATACAATATAGGTAGTTAGAGTGACTCTCACCGCCCGAGTAGGACCTAGGCACTTGGGCTCTATTCTATTCGAAACGTTACTAGGGAAAGGGAATGTCTCTATCCCTCCGTCAAGGCGTCACGGCGCCGGCGCCGCAGCGTTGGAACCAAACCGTGACGTTTTGACGAAGGGATCAAGACAGCGTACACCGTAAAATTATCCAGGATCTGATTAAGCACCAAATCTACTGTCGAACTTACTATTGGAAGTTCATTCTCGATGGTTTTAAGATGGTTGCTGTTGATGAATATCCATTCCAGTACTTCCAGGTCTCTCAAAGCTCCGTTGAGAGAGGTCAACTTGTTGATGCCGAGGTGCACGTGTTTTAGGGAACTGGGCAACGCGTGGCGCTCGATCTTTGTTAAGACGTTGTCTGGCACGAACAAGTGTTCCAGTTTCTGTATGTCCTGTAACGTGAGATTATTTTATGCTATAGAGCTACAATCGTTTAGAATTGAGTTGATAGGAGGCATCGGAAATAAAGGTGATAATTTTGGATTTAAAATTTCTCATCAGTCAGGTACCTGCTTAAGAAAACGATTTTTTTATAGTAACACATGCGGTTTTGCGATGTTTAATTTGTAAAGTGTCCACAGTCCACATTCCGGATCCGGACTACTGGGTTTTTTCCCCACTTGTCCTCAGATCGTCCGTATTGCGAACAAATGGGGGAAAAAATTCAGTAGCCCGCAGTGCGGAAGACGGGAGGTAGTGCTGAAGAATATAGGACGTAGGATGAGAAAGGACGGAGGTAATAATACTTCTATAGGTAATGATTATTAGTTAGTCCTATAAGTATAAAGTACCTAAAAGTAACTTCTTGAATATACCTACACGGACACCATTTTAGTAGGAATCATTTATAACGGGTTTCCCTTAACGACTGTGTCGATTTAATTCCGGGTTTCCCTTATCCAAGTATATTTTGAATCCATTTACTTTCGAAGAAAAAATCCACTATTTAGAAATAGCGAACTGCTGTTTTTAGGGTTCCGTACCCAAAGGGTGAAAAACGGAACCCTATTAATATGCCTCCGATGTCCGTCTGTCTGTCTGTCACAGGGCTCTATCTCTTCAGCGGAAATAGGTAGATATTTGAAATTTTCACAGAATGCGTGTTTCTGTGGCCGCTATCACAACAAATACTAAAAAGTTAAACATATCTATATAAATTAGGGTCTTCATATAGTCCATTTTATATTGGGAATGCTTGTATGGAGAGGTCGAAATTTTGAGTACAGCAATGCCATTTGGTAGGAATGTTATACATGTTGACCTAACTCCATTACGCCCGGTAGCCACTTTGAACTCCGCGACTGGTGGGGGGGAGGGGGGGTTAAAGTACAGAGCTCCCGGCGCTCAGAAAACAAATCCTGGCGGATTAGTTTGGACTTTTGAGTCAAGTTTGGTGTCGTTTTCAGGTAACTAGATGATGCCCAATTCATTCCTCATACCAGTTTTTTTAGGGTTCCGTAGCAAAATATGACGCAATACTTAAAATAATAAACTTTTAGTAGTAGCGAAATGCAAACAAACCCTCATATTTTTGTATGAACTTTGTTTTAAAAAAAAATACTGTCAGAAAGCTCATTTAATGCAGAATCAAAAAACATTAACAGTAAGTATACTTTTTATAATTTTCAATGTAAAATAAAATATTGAATGTACTGCGACGGGCGTCAGCGCAGCGTAGGGGACGGTAACAAGACCCGAAAAACGGACAATTTCAACGCAAAAAGCTTTCATAATATCAATAAATAAAAGTGCTTACAATAATATCATACTTGTAATAAATATTCTCTTAATTATTATTGATTAAATCAAATGTATTTTTCTCTCTTTACCTGATTTTCTTCTTTTTAATATTATACTAGCGGCGCCCTGCGGTATTATTATCATTACCCACTGTTAAAAAGTAGCCTATGTATTAATTCAGGGTTCCATCTGCCTCCATACTGAATTTTATCAAAATTTGTCCATCCTCTTGAGCGTGAAGAATTAAAAAAAACACACAAACTTTCGCCTTTATTACTTTAGTGTCATTTTTAATCATCTTCAATTTATAAACGAAGTCATGTAACATTATTAAAAGTATAGACAAATAATAATAGAAGTTTGTGAATGTGATGATGTGAAATTATTTTACCGGGTGAAACACAACGTCATCTTTTGGAAAGGACAATAAAAAACGCATTTAAGACAACGAAGGTAGGTATATCAGAATGTCACACGAGCATTTGAAGCACTTTAGATAAAGTAAAATGCAGACCCTGAAATTCTAAAATTTGTGATTGTAATGTATATTCAGATTCAGATATTCTTATTCAGAACTTTCATATTTAATCTCTGTGACAATAAATGAGTGTCACAAGCATTTGTTTGCTAAAGAGAACAGCCAAATCGAAAATTTGCCTCCTACAGAAGCTGCCCTCAAACAACACACCTTAAGGGCAGTTTTACAGGCTGTTTATATTTGGGGTATATGGATGGGGTTGGCAGAAAGAAGAAGAAGCTTGGGGGCCACTGTTGACCCAAATTCCTACGGCTGCTTGTGCTCAAGCATGCCTAGAATTAAAAAGATGTCGCTGCGTGAAATCGTGCAGTTCCAGGTGCAATGTTTCAAACGCCAGCTCAAATTTACTGAGTTATGTAATTGTGGAGGTGGTTGTAAATAAAACTAATTCACAAACTTCTATTATTATTTGTCTTTACTTTTAACAATGTTACATGACTTCGTTTATAAATTGAAGATGATTAAAAATGACACTAAAGTAATAAAGGCGAAAGTTTGTGTATTTTTTTTACTTCTTCACGCTCAAGAGGATGGACAAATTTTGATAAAATTCAGTATGGAGGCAGATGGAACCCTGGATTAATACATAGGCTACTTTTTAACAGTGGGTAATGATAATAATACCGCAGGGCGCCGCTAGTATAATATTAAAAAGAAGAAAATCAGGTAAAGAGAGAAAAATACATTTGATTTAATTAATAATAATTAAGAGAATATTTATTACAAGTATGATATTATTGTAAGCACTTTTATTTATTGATATTATGAAAGCTTTTTGCGTTGAAATTGTCAGTTTTTCGGCTCTTGTTACCGTCCCCTACGCTGCGCTGACGCCCGTCGCAGTACATTCAATATTTTATTTTACATTGAATTTTATAAAAAGTATACTTACTGTTAATGTTTTTATATTCTGCATTAAATGGGCTTTCTGGCAGTATTTTTTTATAAACCAAATTTCACACAAAAATATGAAAATGTGAGGGTTTGTTTGCATTTTGCTACTACTAAAAGTTTATTATTTTAAGTATTGCGTCATATTTTGCTATCGAACCCTAAAAAACTGGTATGAGGAATGAATCGGGCATCATCTAGTTACCTGAAAACGACACCAAACTTGACTCAAAAGTCCAAACGAATCCGCCAGGATTTTTTTTCTGAGCGCCGGGAGCTCTGTACTTTAACCCCCTCTCCCCCCCACCAGTCGCGGAGTTCAAAGTGGCTACCGAGCGTTTTGGACTTAGGTCAACGTGTATAACATTCCTACAAAATGGCATTGCTGTACTCAAAATTTCGACCTGTTTCCCAATAGAAAACGGACTAATACAAGTAACTGTTTTTTTCTTCATCTCATTTCAAGCGCTCTATCTAATGAACCATTATTGTTAGACACCTAAAATTTTCACAAAATAAGCATTATTAAAGCCTCCATCACAAGAAATACTGAAACAGTCAATAAGTTTATTCCCAATGCGGATTTTCACACAGGAAAGTTACGTATTTTTTCGAACGTCGCTCTTTACGTACATTAATACAATAAAATTTTATAAAAAATATGATTTCCTGATTCTAAAACAATAAAAGAAAATAGAAAAACTGAAAAAAAAAACTCAATAAGTATAAAACAAGAATAAAAAGTGTGAAGAGTTTGGGATTTGAACCCACGGTCATTTGAATGAGTTTCCACGTCTCTCACGAATACACCAACAGAGCACTTACTACGCTGGCGAAATTATATACTATATGTTCCATAGTTCGAATATTTTTTGTATATTCATTAAAGTCCATATGACTAAATAGTGCCAGTGTTTTTTTCTAATGGCCTCATCAATGTCGCTGGCTAAAGAAGTATGTTTAGTTTAAAAAAATAGTACATAGTTATGTTATGATGAAAGAAAAAAATCTATACAGACGATGATTCCCAATTCCGATATGTGAATTTTCTCCTATCTTGTTCGGCTTCGACCCTGCCTGATGGGTCATAATGGACTTAGTGTTGTGATTAAATTGTTTTTTTTTTCACCAACTGTGAATAGGGATCACATAGAGACGCTCAGTTGTACGGAACCCTACATATGCGATTCCGCATTTGACTGATTTTTCTTACTTTTTGTTTCTGATACGTAAGAAACGTGTTAGAGATTTTATAAGATGAATAAGTACTTATTATTAATGTACGACAATGAAGTGTCATTTAAATTTAATCAGTGACCAGTTTAGTTGTAGGATACGTTATCAGCTTTCAAATGCAATATTGACTTTTATTTAGACAATAATAGACCGATTAAGAATAATAATGAAACCAAGTTCCTATCAATTCGAAGTCTTAAATAGGAACAAGATTTTCTGAAACATTGTTTCAGATCCTAATATTATGAATACGTCTTGCTGTATACTTAGTGCAGACAAAAATACCATTTCACTCCTTTCACCTATGTTCCTAGAGTACCTAAAAATATCTGCTGCCATTGTAAATGCGATGCTCAAGAAGACAATTATCATATTCTTGAGAATATGATAATTGCTTTTCGGGGCGTTCGAGCCTCCTCGGGATTCGTCGAAAAGTATGAACATTAAAATTAAAGCTACCTATTATTGGTGGTGGGTGGTGAGGGTAGTGGAGAGCCTAGTAGGTATGTGTCACCTTTTGTAACGCAGCTTTGGTGCTTTTAAGAGTTCACCAGGGGCTCTAGAGATGCCCGTCGAGTTGAGGATGGTTCTAGATTCTTTGGACGGGAATATTCTGTACCTCTTGCTCTCGAATGTGATTAACGTACGTTGTGAATTGAGGCTTACTTTAAAGTCATCTTCGGAGAGTTTGGTGATCTTGTTCCTGCAAAGGTCGAGGGTCTTTACGTGCGGGAGGTGGCGCAGCACGTGCCTGGGCATCTCCGGCAGCGCGTTGTCGGCCAGGCTGAATAAGTCCACCAGGTCCAGTTTCGTGAACACGTTCTCTTGCAGCTCGCTGTAATCATCACCCGACAGTTTCACAACGTGCTGTATAAAAAACGAGATAGAAATAAATACTAAATACAACTCCGATACCCGAGGCCCCATTAGAAAAGCCTTAGAGGATATACCTATCCCATGTCTGAATGCCTTATCAGTAATTTTATTCAGACATGAGATAGGTCATCATCAGCAATAAGAGACTTTTGGTTATATCTAAAATTATAAAATGGCGGAGCTATGGAGTTTAAAATGTTGAAAAAAAAGCTGATTTAAGCAACGCAATAGGTATTAGAGCCATAGTAAGTAATAATGAATATTCATTGCCTAATTGGTACTTATAGTGAATGCATTAGAGGATACTCGTATGTAACTTATTTCATTTAATTTATACTCGGGTAGGCATTAATCACTTAAGCAAGGCAATCGGTATAATTACGATGACCTAGAGCTATCTATTTATGACCAGACAATGTATAATTTGTCGGCATAAGTAAATAATAATAAATACACAACACACTTAATCCGTCGACTGCGATGCGAGTTAGATAAGTCCAGTCAGTGCATGTCAGCCAACGTCATCAGGCTCAATTGTAGAGGGTAAAAATAATTCTCGTGACAATTATAACTTTTTATCTACATTGTTATGACCCGGCACCCGAGACTTTCGTGATCTGAGTAAAAAAAGGGTTGCATTTAACGATAGTTTTATCAACGTTATTGAAACATGTGGGAAAGTAGAAATATGAGTTAAATTTATGTTGCCGAATGGAAGGATTCAAATCTTGACTTCCTTGTTGAACTCACTGGGAATTTCTGTCAGATTCAGATTTTTGGGCTTTTAATTTTTACGAGTGGTGGTAGTTGCGGGTGGTTGGTCGCGGGTGTAGTCGGTGAGAAGTAGCGAGTGCGAGTTTAGTAAACACTAATGTGAGGGGTCAACGTTCCGGGGTTATCGGTGCAGCGGCGGCGCCAGCGTCGCATGGTCGCCGGCGCCAGCCCGCGCCCGCGCCCTCCGCCCGACCATCTTCATATTTTCCACTCGGTGATACGTTCTCTAACTTCTCTTCATCTCACCTCTTAAACGAATCGTCCGAGTCGCTCGAAATATACCATGTGCTCCTGAAACTTCCGTGTTCTAAATCCATTCAGTTACTCGTAGCTTTTGTTTTTAACCCCCGACCCAAAAAGGTGTTATAGGTATTATAAGTTTAACGTGTGTGTGTATCTGTGTGTCTGGCCTCCGTTATGAATAAATTGATTATTTGCCATATTTAAGAATACTAGCTCAGCGATTTACAAAAATATCGGCTTTATTTTGACGTCGTAGGTAGGTATGTCAGGGTATTTTCAATTATTTTAGAGTACTAGGTATGTAGGTAGGTAGGGGGCCTCTGCAATAATGTACTATTATTGCAGAGGCCGCCAAGTAGCGCATTGTCGGACGAGTCAGTTAGAAGGCTGAGCGAAGCGAAACCTTCTATTAGTACGAGTCCGGCAATCGAAATCGCGGCCGAGCGGTATATATAATGCTTTTCTCAAACAGCGAGGATATACGTAAGGTCAGTCGGGGCAAGTGCGCCAGGATGGGGTAAGTGCGCCCAACATAAATATATCGCAACCTATAAATATTACTCAACTAGTAGTTGGCTGTTTACAAGGCATAGGGGCGAAATAAATTTAGGCGCACTTACCCCACATCAGTATTTACTACTTCCATGATCCTGGATGATTTTTCCATGGAAGTTGTACTTATTACCTCCATGGATTTGTCAGTTTCGGGGCAAGTGCGCCAGGATGGGGTAAGTGCGCCTAACATAAATATATAGAAACCTATTAATATTACTCAACTAGTAGTTGGCTGTTTACAAGGCATAGGGGCGAAATCAATTATTTAGGCGCACTTACCCCACGGCCCACACCAGTATTTACTACTTCCATGATTGTGGATGATTTGGCCATGGAAGTTGTACTTATTACCTCCATGGATTTGTCAGTTTCTAGAGGTGTCTCAATAGCAAGCGAATTAAAAAAAAACACACACGACAATAATGTTTTTGCTGGCCAAGGCCGGCAATGGACAGCCTCGCGTCTTCTTTTTAGGGATCCGAAGTCCACAAGGAACCCTTATAGTTTCGCCATGTCCGTCCGTCTGTCCGCACTATTGCTCGGAGATGCTTAGGTCTAGAGAGCTGTAATTTGGCATGAAAATGCATATTAGTTATGCTGACAAAGTGGTACAATAAAATTTTGAAATATATTTTTTTATAGGGTACCTCCCCTACTCGTAAAGTGGGGATGTATTTTTTTTTTCTTGCATACCCCATGGTGCGGCATATCGTTGAATAGGTCTCAAAAAAATATTGTGGGTTTGTTAAAACCATTTTTTGATTAAGTGATGCGTTTGTGAAATATTAAGCTTTAAAGTGCTATTTTTTGTTAGAGTCACGTGTCCCCCCCCCCCTGCCAGCTAAATGGTGGTATTTGGATGGCTGAAAAAAATCACGGTTGTGGCATATATAACGTAGTTGAAAGGAAAACTATCAGAGCTAAGTAGGCTGTACAAACTTACGAGTAATAGTCGACCAACTTATAATGATGATTTTTCTCGAGCAGCAGGGGAGTCGGGCGGGCACGTCACACCACAGGCTAGCTAGATGCTAATAAGTCTTAGAAAGGTACTGTGGGCATCGTCAACTTCGGAACCCTATAATTTGCGCGTGGCCCGACATGCACTTGGCCGGTTTTTTTGAAAGTAACACGAACATTTCCGAGCATGTTTGAGAAAAATATATTAATATACAACCGTGGGCCAGAGTAAACCCGAAACGCGCGCATATTACGATTTACGATTACCTATACCTACGATTTTTTATGAGTCTACCTATATCTATCTCCGCAATTCGCAACTAAAGAACCTATATATATATGTATATATATGTATAATTATACATTTTTTCGCATGGTGGCAATAATATTTGGGTTCACACTACCTTAACTAAGTAGTCATTTTTTGCTAATTTTTTGTAAGCCAAGATGGACGCTGACATTTGTTGAGTCTCTCCAATTTTATTTTATTGATCATTTACAGCGTACATTTACCTTTATTACCGAACAACTTGCAGGCCTGTGGCCCTAACTTTGATATTGGCAAAGTGTCCAAGACAGAAGCCATTAATTTATATAGAATAGAACTAAGTAGTCCATACGACATACCTACCTACTTAAAAAAACCGGCCAAGAGGGAGACGGACACGCTTATATGAGGGTTCCATACGTAGGTTACCCTAAATTATTTTAAAACTATCCCATATCTCAAAAAAATGGTTTGGTTTAAAACAATTTTAGTTTGAAGTTAATCGCGTGTTCCGCGTTTATGTGGTTACGTAGGTAGTCTGCAGTGCGGACAACCTGGGAATGGTCCTAAGATATTCTTTAATTCCTCCCAAATTTAATAAAACGTAATTACCTTATAGGCTTAACAAAAAAATAAAAACTATTCAGTATTTTTAAGATTGTTTGTATAAAATGTGTACAAAAACGTACGTAAACCTGACCAGCGTACAGAGGTACTGAGCGTACTGACTCCTTAGGTACAGGCAGCTCCGGGGTTTGCTCGTTAAGGCGAACGATGCATAATTGACGTTCACGCTTAGGCCAAAGGGCAATTACATTATAAAACGAGACCAGCAAATACAATTGAATGAACCGCACTAGGCTCAGCGACCAAAGTGTCTGATTGCATGCCATACCATGTTGGCCAAAAAAAAAACATTTTTATTTAAAAAAATCGGAAAAATTTAACTGCTAAACTCAACTCACTGACCTAATTACCGACATCGCCGTTATCGATGTAAGTAATACGTACCTAACGAAATTATAAAAACATAATTGGACCGTACGTATAGTAAGAGTAACGTAAGATTAATTGATGAAACTGAACCGATTTTCGTGTTTTTTGCTTGTATTGCATAGCTAAAAGTATACCTATGTACTCGTATAGAAAATAGTTTACCCATTAAATTTTGCCGATCACTAAACACTATTTAAAAAAAATGAATTATTTGTGATTTGAAATTGATAATTTCGGGTTTATGTACAATAAATAGGTAATATTTGAATAACTTAAATACCGACTTATATTTCCTTGATAAGTTGTCCATCTTTGGCTAGCTCTATCTCCGCAATCAATGAACCTAGAGACTTCAGATTTACTTAAATTGCAGTTCATTATTTTATTTTTACAAAAATATTATTTGTTCTGACTTTTCGACATTGGAAATTTCTTTTCGTTCGCTCCAGTATAGGCTCCGATTTCACGAAAAAGTGCGATCCCCTTATATCTTGGAGAGTTGTAAAAATATGATATTCAAAAAAGGCTCAAAAGACGCGTATGTAAATACGCGTCTTTTGAGAGCTTTAAGGTGCAAAAAGAACTATTCGAGAAAGTCAAATAGGTACAAAAAAGTTATGGCTGAAATAGTGAAAAAAAAATATAGTAGATTTATTTTGAATATGCTCGTAGTGGTGGGAGGCACGAAATCTGTTTTTTTTTTCAAATTTCAATTACTTACTATACTGTATGACATGTCAAATTAATGGAAAAAAATAGTACATTACTACAGAGGCCGGGAAGGAGGAAGTTGCAGGCCGAGTATTATATACATTATAGGATAGTTACGAGGCCGACAACTTCCGTTCCCCGCCGATGTATGTATAGTGCTTTTCTCAAACATGCAATGAAATAAATAAATAAAATAATATTTTATATATAATATATTTTGTCTTTTTTACATAAATAAAACTGCGCTACCTATGTAGCAAATATGGTTCATGTTTTTTAAAGATGTATGGGCAGAATGTCATAGCGAACCATAGAGTAAATATTGCTTGTAGCTTTTTTAAATGGCGGAATGCCAAGATTCTGTGTCACAAATATATCAAATGGAAATTAAAAAAAAGTGAGTTCCCGGCCTAGGCCTACAACGTTTGTATGAAATTTCATTATAGACCAATTGTCTAGCCGCGCCTGAAACGTTATACTTCCCAGGCTAATAAGAAGAACATAATATCAATATTTCATTGCATGTTTGAGAAATAGTACATTATTGCAGAGGCCGCCAAGTAGCGCATTGCCGGACAAGTCAATTAGAAGGCTGAGCGAAGCGAAGCCTTCTATTAGTACGAGTCCGGCAATCGCAAATCGCAATTGCGGCCGAGGTATATATAATGCTTTTCTCAAACTCTTACGTTTGTACATGTCTCTGTTTATTTATTTCTTTATTTATTTATCCAAGCAATCTCGAAAACGGCTCTAACGGTTTGGACGAAATTCGGAACATGGACCCCCAAGTTCCAAATTCGTACGGGGGGACAAATCGATCTAGCTAGGTCTCATATCTGAGAACACTCGGTCTTAGCTATTTTCACCCGAGCAAAGCTCGGACGCCAGATCCTACATGGTTATAACTTGTAAAGTTGCTATCACTCTGCAAAGATAATATAGACTTCGCAATACTTCATAACAAAACACTGTTTAGGTGCGTCTTTTACAATTTATAAAAACTGGCCAAAAAGCGTAACTCACGTGGAGAGGGTTCCGACCCTTGATTATTTTCAATGACGTCATTTTCAAACAGTTTCACAGGATAAGGTCTTTTTCATAGATTTCAAATACCATGGACTTCTTAATAATTTTCCTGTAATCTACAGGTCAATAACCTATCTTCCGTATTTTTTCCAAAATTTTAGGTCCAGTTGTTTCCGAGATAAGGGGGGAATGGTCATTTTTCGCCTATTTTCTTAAATAACTCGAAAAGTATTGACCAAAAAAGAAATAAAAAATATATATTTGAGATCCTCATAAGAAGTACTTTTATTTGATATGTGACACGATATAGTTTGAAAAACTTCATTAATATTTTTTTAAATTTAGCCCCCAAAAATTGGGTCTATGTTTAAAATTCATTTATTTTCGTGACACGACCGTCTTTGGGTCACAAACTTACATATACGTACCAAATTTCAACTTAATCGGTCCAGTAGTTTCGGAGAAAATCGACTGTGACAGACGGACGGACAGACACACAAGTGATCCTATAAGGGTTCCGCCGCGTTTTTACCTCTTGAGATTATATAAAACACTGTGTAATAATAATATACATACTTACATTAGGTTCGTTATCCGACTTTAACACGCAAACGCATATTTATCACATTTTTAGCCGGTGTAGATACTGTTACGTCTAAAATTAAGCATTTCAAGATGAGCAATTTCATTGCACCTTCTTCATAATATAACATCATGTTTTTATTTTCGGGACGCATTAAGGCTTGCGTCGGCCTTGCAATCTTTAGGTCGTAAGGATTATCATTTCCGAATGAACGCTTTATGTTTTTTGACAGCTAGTGATCGTCCGTAAAGTGTGTTCCGTCCGTCCGTCCGTCTGTCCGCACTATAGCTCGAAGATGCTTAGTTCTAGAAATCTGTAATTTGGCATGAATATACATATTAGTTACGCTGACAAAGTGGTACAATAAAATTTTGAAATATATATTTTATAGGGTACCTTCCCTTACTCGTAAAGAGGGGATGTATTTTTTTTTCTTGCGTACCCCATGGTGCGGCATATCGTTGAATACGTCTTTAAAAATATTGTGGGTTTGTTAAAACCATTCTTTGATTTAGTGATGCGTTTGTGAAATATAAAGCTTTAAAGTGCTATTTTTTTGTTAGAGTCACGTGTAATAACGTAGTTGAAAGGAAAACTATCACAGCTAAGTAGGCTGTACAAACTTACGAGTAATAGTCGACCAACTTATAAAAAGATGAAAAAACACAATGATTTTGATTTTGCTCGAGCGGCAGGGGCGTCGGGCGGGCACGTCATACCACAGGCTAGCTAGATGCTAATAAGTCTTAGAAAGGTACTGTGGGCATCGTCAACTTCGGAACCCTATACTTTGCGCGTGGCCCGACACGCACTTGGCCGGTTTTTTGTTTTTAGAACTTCGTCCTTTTCATATTCTGCTTTATTATATATTTTATCATATAGGTGTTCTTTCGCAAATATATTCAAAAATATAATTTGAGGAATTGTTATTTTCTCTCGTCCCTAACTAAATGTTAAATCTCGCTTTTGCTCGCGCCAACATAACTCGGGGCTCGTGATAGAATGAGAAACTTTTCGCAATTGCATCAAAATGTAGTGCAGTGCTTTCTCAATTGCATTCTGCATCTGACTTTTAGAGGATCTTTGTTTCTTAATGAACATGGTTATCCCGCCATTTGCCTTGCATTATCTTATCACCCTCGAAGAAACGCGCGAAACTTTAAATAGGGAAAAGGAAATTCCCTATCCCTACCGTCAAAGCGTCACGGCGTTGAAACCGAACGTTAAGCAGCTAGATTTACGGCCGTTTCCTGACCCAGCATCGTGAAATTGCTCATGTAAGATCATATACTTTTCTAAGAAATGTTAAAAATTAAAAATATGAAAAAAAACATTGATGATATCATCCTTACATTGACAGCTTTCGTTACACGTTTCACGAAACAATTTAATTCAAAAGTAACCTCTAACTCGGATCTTTAATACAACTTTACTCCAGTTTATAATATCAAACAGTGTAAAACTATATAACAGAAAAAATATCCATATTATATGCATACATTGACCTGAGCTGCCTGAGCTTTATAAATGCCATGTTTTGAGACGGTATTTTTATAGAAATTAAAACGTGTTAAAAACTAAATCTGGCATTCTGTGCGTAGCGCTTTCTCTTTCACTGGTTGCACGAGTGACAGTGACGGCTTAGCTGGGTATAGGAACGGCCTTAAATTATCAGTAAAAAAAAGTGCTTAGGATTGATAGCCGCTTCCGCTGTTTCTGTTAAAATATCATCACAACGTATATGGTTTTTAGGATTTTTTCGAGTCAGTAAAAAAAAAATTGCATTGGAACGATGGTGTGAGCGAATGCAATCCCTCAATCCAATACTAAACTTTTCTTACCAACTCTAAAAAAAACTAAGGAACATGCTTAGAATAGATAGCTGATTTGTGGGTTGTGGGTAAAATATCGTCCCAACCACAGAACTAAGTCTGTGGTCCCACTGGTCCCGGCCCCAACGTTTGGCTTGACCCGTAGATTTATGATAATAGAATAGCGTAAGTTGAAACGAGTGTTGTTAATTTTCACCTCGGAAAATTACAAGCTACCCATCGCTAACCTCGTCAGTCGTCGCAGTTTTGCTAAAAAATATCTACGTAGGGTAAGGAGGCGCTCTTATTTTTTGTCATAAATAAGTAAGAGTTTGATAATCTATTATAGGAAGTCCCGCGCCTCCACATTTCAAAACGCTTCAATGTATGCATTATTATTTAAAAAGCACCACCAACACTCTCAACACATGTGTGCGTGCTGAAACGGGCATCAACTATGCGTTGAGAGTGTTGGTGGTGCTTTTCAAATAATAATAAAAAAATTGAAGCGATTTGAAACGTGAAGGCGCGGGACTTGAGATAGTAGAAGATCTCTACACTGCAACGTCTAATATGAAAAGTTATTAACTCATGGTTTGCAGTGGGACTAAACACACATAATACCTACTCACAGACTCACTAGACATTTACTGAAATTGACATTTCAATTTAGTATTGCATTAGGTAAGTATACCTACAACTCAGAACTATCACCCTCATTGACAGCCTCTGCTGAACTTCTGGTCTGAATTTAATTATAAACAGCGAATAGAAGCCAGAATTATCGATAAAACCCATGTCGATGGCAATGAGACAGAATAAATACCACCTTTAATAATTAGATATTAGACCAAAGGAATCTATACCGTGCAATCCGGTCAAGCTCAAGTAGGACTTGCACTTTTTACATTTCGTGATAGTTATAATAAAGTTTTGAGATAGAATATGGGTATAGAAGTTGGCAGTGAAAGCTTGACAAACCGTCGTTTAGAATGGACGCGAAAATTTTTCCAAATCAAAAATAAAACCGACATCAAACTCCGATAGTCTGTAAAGTCGGCGTGAAGCTCACTATAAGATTGTCATAGCTTTGGGTCGGTTCACTTGACACCGACTTTACAGGCTGTCGGAGTTTGAAGTCGGTGCAATTTTTATTTTATTTTTTCGGCTATATTGTCCAAGCATTGATACAAAACTGTACGTAAATACCACTACACTGTAGGCTTTGAAATTGATGCCAAAATCGTATACACCTGCTAACGAATTTTGAGAGGTTCCCTCATTTTATCATGGATCCCATCATCATCAGAACTGAACCAAATTAGAATAAGATCACCTCGGAAGTACCTAACTTCTATTGAATAAAAAAAATCATCGAAATCGGTTTACCATTGACGAAATTTTGCGTGGGCATAAGTACATAAAAAATATATACGCGTCAACTTGAGAGCCTTCTCCGATTTTCGTCGGTTGAAAAACGACAGCATCCGCCCATGATACCCTGTGATACCAACTTAAGGCCGTAACTTAGAGCTTAATCAACCACCACCTCATATGCATCCGAAACAGTGGGCCAAGACGGGCACAGAGTGTGTTGCACGAGACTACCGGAGCAGAGACAAAAGTAGATGGCGAGACAAGCTTGTACAAATGTACACAATAGAGGAGAGTGGCAGGCAAGAAAGAGGAAAGACACTATACATAATATACAATGTAATACCTAATAACATACAAACTTCTCCAAAAATTCTTTTTAACCTTGAAATAAATAATAAATTTAAACAAGCATTTGGCTTCGGCTCGGCATATTACCTATTCGGTGAGACTTTCAGTTTCAGTTTCAGTTAGGTATCTATTGGTACAAGCAAAAGTAGCTTACAAGTCAGGTTTTCAGGTTCAATAAATACGTACACCTATACATTTTTACAATAAGGTAATTGTTACATTAAGGTACTTTGTCTAGGTAACTATTTATTACTAATAATAAGTCTGTAGAAGTCGCGTCTGTAACTTCAAAAATAAAAGAAACGATCAAGTTGACGAGACTATATAAACGATAAACACAAAATTTAAATCGAAAACTACTGGTCAGATTGCAACCAAATTTGGTATGGGGATAGTTACAACACCGATCAACATACCTATAAGCTACTTTTTATCCCGAAAAAACGCATAGTTCCCGCGGGAACGCCATTACCGAATTCCACGGGGACGAAGTCGCGGCCAGAAGCTAGTCTTGTATATTACTCTGTTTATTAGGGTTCCGTACCCAAAGTGTGACAAACGGAACCCTATTAATATGCCTCCGATGTCCGTCCGTCCGTCCGTCCGTCCGTCTGTCTGTCACAGAGCTCTATCTCTTCAGCGGTAGATATTTGAAATTTTCACAGAATGCGTGTTTCTGTGGCCGCTATCACAACAAATAGTAAAAAGTAAAAATATATCTATATAAATTGGGGTCTTGTCTTCATACAAGTAACTGTTTTTTTCTTCGTCTCATTTCAAGCGCTCTATCTAATGAACCATTATTGTTAGACACCTGAATTTTTTACAAAATACGCATTATTAAAGCCTCCATCACAAATTTATTCCCAATGCGGATTTTCACACAGGAAAGTTACGTATTTTTTCGAACGTCGCTCTTTACGTACATTAATACAATAAAATTTTATAAATATTAAAAAAGTGATTTTCTAACTCTAAAACAATAAAAAAAATTTAAAAACTGAAAGAAAACTCAATAACTATAAAAAACAAGAAAAAAAGTGTGGAGGGTTTTTGATTTGAACCCACGGTCACCTAACCTATTTGAGTGGAACCACGTCTCTCACGAATACACCACCATAGCACTTAGTAAGCTGGCGAAATTAGGTATCTAGTTAGAGCGAATAGAACAAAAGTCTAATTCAAATTTGTAACACGTCAAGTTTACCGCGGTCTTCGCTAGATGGCGCTAGCTGTCGATTACATCGCGCTATCGTTTGGTTGCCACCAAACAGTGACCTGCGGTCATATGCAAATATTTGTTATATTTTGCCAGTTCCTTCCGATTATGACCAAGTACATAGCACGCTATACGCTTTCACCTCTTCTACGTTTTAAATAGTGTCGAGTATCCGGACAATACCGTGGCTGCTGCAGTGAACTTCCACCCTAAGCTGGGTGGGATTCACTTTGCCAGTACGGTGGCGCACTTATTGTTCCCGGTTGTGTAGAACGTCCGTGTAGTAAAGTTCTCGTTCTAAGGTTGAGTTTCCCTTGTCCCTCACTTCGCCCGGCTATAAATTTCGAATATTTTTTGTATATTTATTTAAGTCCATGATATGACTAAATAGTTCCAAGTTGCCAGTGTTTTGTTTTCTAATGGCCTCATCGATGTCGCTAGCTAAAGAAGTATGTTTAGATAAAAAAAATAGTACATAGTTATGATGAATTAATAAATTCTATACAGACGATGATTCCCAATTCCGATATGTGAATTTTCTCCTATCTTCCAATAAAATCTTGTTCGGCTTCGACCCTGCCTAATAGGGTCATAAGGTACTTAGTGTTGTGATTAAATTGTTTTTTTTTCACCAACTGTGAATAAGGATCACATAGAGACGCTCAGTTGTACGGAACCCTACATATGCGATTCCGCATTTGACTGATTTTTTATTTCTTTCTTTATTTATACGGGGCGACAAATCGATCTATAGCTAGGTCTCTAAGAAAACTTTGTTTTAGCTATTTTCACCCGAGCAAAGCTCGGTCGCTCAGGTCCTTTGTAATTAAATGCCGATAAATTTAAACGATTCATTGTCCTTAATATTACACAGTAAAATTATCGTATCTTATTTTACTAAACAACTCGAAAAAGTCAAATACCAACTTCAGCAAACAACGGCCACTGTAATTTGTTAGTATACCATTTGTGGGTAAATATAGTGAATATGATATGTCCAATATGATATCATTCAATTTTACTGCTTTAGAAGCGACCTCCGATAACCCGGCAAACTATCGACCAACGTCTCCTAGATGCCTCCACGTTCGGTGTCACGAGTCTACTAATGAAAGGTTACTTGTACACTCATTAAATAATGAACCCCCTGCTCCTGCATCAACAGTGCACCCAACTATATCAAGTATTCCAAATCCTAGCTCAGCCTAAAACCACCATACCTACGAGTCCAACGGCAAATAAATAGGAGTACCTATGAACCACCGGAGAACATGATTCGATTTGGTGCTATGAAAATCTCTAAAGATTAATTGACTGATTGATTGGTCGAGCTCACGGGTCATGGACAGTTCAATAATGTGCCATATGACTTATCACAAAAATAGAAAAACTACGTCTCGTAGAACAGCACAAATTACCCAACTGTGTAATGGCATTCGTCTCATTTAAGTCAGTATTAATAATTGTAGTTATACGCAGCTGATAAGATGAATATGGGTTCAATATAATAAAACCCACACTAAAGGGAAATTTACCGAGAACCGGACGATCGCCAGTTAGTACAATATGTGTTTGTTTGTAGAGATGTTAAGAGCATGTTTATTGTGAATGTTACATGCCTATGTGTACATACTACATATGTAAAGGTTACCCCGATATCGACTTTTGACATAATTTTGAAATATGGCCGAACTTGCAAGATTGATTTGTCTCCGAGTTGCAGTATGTTTATCTAAGTAAATTATGAATCATTTGAATACCCTGATTCATTCCTGACCCCCAGAATCTCCCCTTATCTTATTTTCAATACTACGCGAGTGCACCGCAATTTCGCCACATAAGTGTACCTATAAAATATTTCTGGTTATATTTGTCTAGGCAGTTTGTTTATAACGTGATTTTTGTAGTTGTTGTTGAGTAACCCATTGCATAGAATGCAACATAGCGAAGAGTAGAGGAGTCAGAGAGCAGAGCGAGTGATATTGGTTCGGCTGCGGGTTGGAGCGCCGCCGGCCGCCAACCCTGGCAGGGCGCCGCCCACTGCTTGATAACGAACCGATACTCATCGTCGTTGTCCTCTTCTTATCAGAGACTTGTTGTTTACTTATACAATTCACACGTTGTTTGTATGTAAATTAGCATGATCACAGTTTTAAATTAATTTAACAAATTTACACAACGACGTCTATTCACCAGGGTATCACCGAATATCTCAAGACACAAAGAAAAAACTATCACACACCTAAAAAATACGAGGAACAAACGTCCGGATAAAAATATTTTATAGGGAACTTGCCTTAAGTTGTCATTATTCAGTTTGAGTTTCGTGATAGACAGGCCAAGTTCTCGGAAACTGTGGTCTCCGATGTCCGGTAGCTGCGAGTGCGAAATATCGAGGATAATTTTTGTCTCGGGGCTGAACTTGTTGGTGAGAGCTTTCGCAATTTCTTGGTACGCTGTGATCCGGTGGCAGAGGACCAAAATTGAGCCCGTGTTGGTGTCTTCTCGGCGGCAGGAGCAGGGCGAGATCTCCCTCCGCATGGCGCAGTGCAGGCTAGCTCCGGCGCCGAGTTGGCCGGCCAACGCGCACAGCAGCGTGGCGGCGAGCGCGTGCTTATGCGCGACCATCGTGCGTACCGTTCGGGGCTGATCGCGCTACTGGCGGCCGCGCCGCGCGCCGCCCCGGCGCCGCCGACCTCCCGGTGGTTTCACCCCGCACCATTTTTGCTTGTTCCTGCTCGTAAGCTCAAGTGGGTGCATGCTCTATTCTCAAGGAAATAACAACTTTCTACTGTAACTTTTCAAGGATTATGTAATATTCTCTCCATGGGCGCCCATGGTCCTGGCGTGGCATGTTGCTTCTCAACGCGGTGGCGATGTCGAGATAGATCGTATATAAGATCCTCCGTGACTGCAGGGCCCAGGTACCTACCTGAACTGCCGAAACCTTTCAACAGCAGCACCATCTAAATACCCACCCTCTCCTGTGACCTTCCTGATGGAAAATAAACCATCAGCATCGTCTTCTGTATGTCCGTTATTTTTCAGCCCATGGTCCTTTCTCAGTCTCTCAATCACTCGAAGCGAAGAAGCACCAATGTCGTCCGCATGGCTAAAATTATATAGACACGTTCTATTCTACCAATATGGCAGCCGACATTGGTGTTTCTCAGTTCCACAATCAAGTCATTAATTTACAGGGTCCTTTATTATAAAACGCTAAAATAGCTCTGCCTGTCTATCTGTCTGTATGTCCATCTGTTACGAGCTGTTACCAATTCACGCTTAGGTATAAACTACTAACCCGATTTAAATGAAATTTGATATAGAGATATTTGGAGTCCCGGGGAAGACATAGACTACTTTTTATCCCGGAAAAATGCACAGTTCCCGCGGGAACGCGATAACCGAATCGTCCAAAAGTCGTGGGTAGGGTAGGCTAGTATACTTTTTTATTGAACTTGGCTCATTTGTCATTTCCATCAAACAAAATGTACAGTCAGTGCAGCAACGTTTTATTTTATTTTCGTACTTATATTTGTAATATATAAAATTATCGTGTCAAAGTGTAAACCAAACTCCTCCGAAACAGTTCGACCGATTCTTATGAAATTTGGAGTGTATGTTCAGTAGGTCTGAGAATAGGACGTAAACATAAGTTATTATGTATTCAATTTCTGTGGTGGTGGTGTTAATTAGGGTAAATATACTATGTTGTTTATTAAAACTGATTCACATACAAATTCGGCGACTTAAAAATAAAATAATTGAATTAAAAATAAAATTTTAAACTAGAACTAAAAATAAGTAAAGAAAAAACACCCCTTCCAAAATTTCATTTTGCGGCATGGTGCCCATAACGCTGGCGGCGTTACCTCTCTGGATTGTTAAAAATCCTTTGCGAGAGGTAAGCGCCAGCCCTTGGGTCGCCGGTTTTGTCGATCAAGTGGGCCGACAACATCCTCATGAAAGCTTTCATGGCTGCCGACCAGGGACCCAGAGTCTCAACCGCGAGAGCCGCAAACTCATATTCATGCATTATGCATGAATACTTTCGGCGCTTGAGGCTCTGTGCCTGGCCAGCAGCAGCGCCGGCTTGTGACCGGGTGGCATTAATGTGAGACGCAGCGAACGTGTCGACACACGTTACGTCCCACACCAATGCCCTCCCCAATTTCCAAGGCACCAAGGTGATCCCGTCTGGGCGCTTGCCGTCGTCTCTGGCCAGTCCCACAGGCTCGAGGACCGCCGGTAGGGAGGCTGTGGCAAGCGATCGGCGGATCAGATCATTGATGGTGCCATGACG
Organism: Aethes cnicana; assembly: GCA_963971205.1. Lineage (NCBI taxonomy): Eukaryota > Metazoa > Arthropoda > Insecta > Lepidoptera > Tortricidae > Aethes > Aethes cnicana. The sequence goes on from OZ020272.1 coordinate 8,093,361, forward strand.
AAACAAGCGGCCGGCGCTCCTGTGGCAAGAGAGCCCGTGTCGTCCCAGTTGATCGACATTTTTGCCGCATGCACACCGGTGAGGGACGCAGATCCTTGAACCGAGCCGTAGTATTTATACACGGTGGGTCAAAAAATATGGCAAATAATTAACCCACCGTATCGGCTATCGATTCTAAGTATATTGTATAGGTCTTTAATTTTTTTTGAGTTGGTAAAAAAAAAATTGTATATGGGATTGGTTGTGTGAGCTACGCCTGAATCCTATACAAAATATTTTTTTACCAACTCAAAAAAATTAAAGACATACTGTATACTTGAATCGATAGCCGATACTGTGGGTTAATTATTTGCCATATTTTCTGACCCACCATGTATATATACTATACTAGCTGCGTACCGCCACACAATCCCAATTTACCTCCCACTGCTGGGTTCAGGCCTTCCCTCATCACGAGAGGGTTTGGGCTATAGTCCCCATGCGGTCCCAGTGCGGATTGGGAACTTCACACATGCATTCCTAAGTTCCTAACTATTTTTCCATCAATCGAAAAGCTCAGTAGTAAATTCAAATTGAATTTAGCACAAAAGTAAACTCAGAGGTGCGAGCCGGATTCGAAACCCCACCCTTTTGCCTGCGATGCGGCGATTGAACCACTAGGCCACCACGGCACAGATAGCGTTAACCGTAAAATTTGCCAGGGTCTGATTATGCAAATAAATAGTACCACAAATAGGTCACACAACACATATCTGTGTAAAATAATAGTACCGTTAAGCCTGGGTCACACCGAATGCGTCTGCGGCGCGACTGTGTCACGTCTGCGTCACGTCTGCAGGTCGTCTGCGGCTCGTCTGCACTGTATAGCATTATACTTAGCATTAGTTCTTGCAAGACCTGTTACACCGGCCTGCGAGCCGTGAACAGCCGCGCAGAAGCAATACAACAGCCGCTCGCAGGCGGTGTGACAGGTCTTACGAGAACTAATGCTATACAATGCAGACGACTGGTAGACTACGTGCAGACGCGCCGCAGACGCATTCGGTGTGATCCGGGTTTTAAACTTCTCGCCTTGATTTTCGGGAACTAATTATTAATTCATTGCTACAAAAATTACGATGTCTGTCTGTTTGTTACCTCTTCAAGCTTAACCGCTGGGTCGATTTAGATCAAAATTTGGTAGGTATGGAAATAGTTCGAGACCCAGAGAAGGACAAAATATGCACCGTTTTTCTCCCGAAGAACAAAAAATTCCCGCGAGCGGACGCTATAAATAACCGAAGTCCACGCGGACTAAGCTAGTAATAAATAAATATATAAGGTAAGTACATTTCACACAAAGCCCCAAACTACGCAAAGCTTGTACTATCGGTGCTAGACAACGATAAGTAGAAATACCACAGAAATACATTAAAAAACCGGCCAAGTGCGTGTCGGGCCACGCGCAAAGTATAGGGTTCCGAAGCTAACGATGCCCACAGTACCTTTCTAAGACTTATTAGCATCTAGCTAGCCGCTGTGGTAGGTATAACGTGCCCGCTGCCCGCCCGACGGACGCCCCTGCCGCTCGAGAAAAATCATCATCATAAGTTGGTCGACTATTACTCGTAAGTTTGTACAGCCTACTTAGCTATGATAGTTTTCCTTTCAACTACGTTATATATGCCACAACCGTGATTTTTTTTAGCCATCCAAATACCACCATTTAGCTGGAAGGGGGGGGGGGACACGTGACCCTAACAAAAAATAGCACTTTAAAGCTGAATATTTCACAAACGCATCACTTAATCAAAAAATGGTTTTAACAAACCCACAATATTTTGTTAAGACCTATTCAACGATATGCCGCACCATGGGGTACGCAAGAAAAAATAATTACATCCCCACTTTACGAGTAGGGGAGGTACCCTATAAAAAATATATTTCAAAATTTTATTGTACCACTTTGTCAGCGTAACTAATATGCATATTCATGCCAAATTACAGCTTTCTAGAACTAAGCATCTCCGAGAAATAGTGCGGACAGACGGACGGACGGACGGACATGGCGAAACTATAAGGGTTCCTTGTGGACTTCGGAACCCTAAAAAAGAACCCGACGAATTGAGGACCTCCTCCTTTTTTTGAAGTCCTTATTTCCTTAAATCTACGAGTACTTTAATCAAACTGCAAAGTTCAATTCACTAAGCCGTATTAACAATAACAATAACAAATTTAATTTGATACGTATCACGCCTCTTGGGAAAGATGAGCAGACATTCTTAAATGCAGTTGGAGTGAATTTGCCATACATTATTTTTGGGCACTTGGCTCTTTTCATATTGTTGCACTGGATGGATTTATACTTATTTTATTTGCACCGGTATGCCGAAAAACTGTAGCCGAAAAAAAATTTTTAAATAAAAAAATAAAAACCGCCTTCAAACTCCGACAGACTGCGAAGTCAATGTCAAGTTCACTATATGATTATCATTTCTTTGGGTCGGTTCACTTGACACCGACTTCGCAGTCTGTCGGAGTTTGAAGGCGGTTTTTATTTTTTTATTTAAAAATTTTTTTTCGGCTACAGTTTCCAAACATTACTATAGAAGTACATAAGTAACTCTGAAGTCCTCGAAATTGACACCAAAATCATCTACGTGCTAGCAAATTTCGAGGAGTTCCCTCATTTTCTCATGGATCCCATCATCAGAACTGAACCAAATTAATATGGGACCAACTTGGAAGTACCACCTTTCGAACAAAAAAAGAATCATCGAAATCGGTTCACGTTTACTATTTATTTTTGGTGAACATACATAAAAAAAAATAAAAAAAAAAAAAAAAAAAAAAAGATTCCGACGAATTGAGAACCTCCTCCTTTTTTTGAAGTCGGTTAAAAATGCTACAAATGGTGTTAAATAAAATTGGTATCTTTGATTGATTTGACACGTTGCACCAAAAAAAGAAGGACAGTTACATCGTAATCTTTTTTTTTGTACTGGAAAAAAAAAACTGGAAGGGAGATAGGTACTCATCTCGACCGAGGTATGCCATACGAGTCCACATTTAAAATATACATCATGATGATTGATATAAACGATTTCGGTCATGGCGAAGGTTTGAAAATTTTTGAAGTCGTCCGTGAGCTCGCGTGTGGCTTGGGCATAACCAATCCTCCTTGTGAAGATCCTTGCGCGGTTCGTGCTTTTAACTCATCTCGCTCGGCGCGCCGCCGGTGGATTTCAAATTAACGTTCCATGCCACACCTTTTCATGTGCCGCTTCAGCACATCTTTATCTGAGGAGTAGTCCGCCATGCTTTGCAAATGGGGGCTATCGCGTGTGAATTTGCACTAGAGGCGCTAGTGTCGCGTGAGGTTCAATAACCATACCTCGTAACGGATGTAGCAAAACCATAGCATTTGACAGTTTGATGTCAGGTTGGCGATCACGATGAATAATTGATTTACTCTACTGCATACAGCACGTATGATTGATAAGTACTAATAATGATATGATAAGTAAAAATAACCTTACTGACCCTCTTTAGATAAAACCTTGTTTGATTTTCTATCAAAGAAAATAGATTATTAATATAAAAAAAATGGGTTTTTATTTTCTGTCAGCATTTTTTATCGGGGGATAAATCACAGTGCTCATATTATCATAAAAAAATGCCTGCACAAGTCCTGGCCGAAAATAAAAAAGAACCGAGTGATAAAAAAGTGAATTTGTCAAAGTCATATTTCATGTCACAAATAAGCTGATATTTAAATAAACCCCAGATATATAATAAAGATTTAAAAAGATGTGTCGGGATTTAGTTCATCACTTATTTAAGAGAGAAACAGGCCAGCTGTCCCATATGTGTAGCGGGCAGGCTCAAGTACCTACCCATATGAAGTGGAAACATGGAGTGACTATATACAATAGAGAAGAAGGTTCAGATGGATCACAACTTAAATATAATTTCACGATGGTGCCTTTCATACATTACATTCATGGATAAGGACGTAATTATACAGAAGTATAGTTATTTCAAAATTCTGTCGAGGTAAATAAGATGTTTAGTTAATAAAGATAATATATGTTCAAATAACATGTGTGTTTTTTTGTATTCGTAGTATAAGTATATACATACATAGGTAGTGACAACCCTGACGTACATCTGTTACAGATTTGCCGGTTCGATTACGGGGTATGTCAATAACATTCTTAACCTATATTAGACAAGCTGAAACCAAGCTCTCCTTCATAGCCCACCAAAGGAAGCAAAACTTAGGGGAAATAATACATGTGTAAGCGAATTTTGGAATAGTTGTAGGTGAAGGTGCCTTAAACAACATACTAAAAGTACTGATGGGGGGGAGCGCCGCTAACGTGTGGGAGGGGGGGGTCCAAAGGTCCCTTTTTTTGGTTTTTCGTAAATATCTCGTAAACGATAACTCACAACAAAAAATGTTCTAAGACATAAATAATTTACATTAAATTTTGTACAAAAAGATATACACACTTTTTTGCTAGTGTAAATATTGAAATAGATAATAAAGGGGAAAGTTAACGATAAACGATTTTACGCGTAGGTTCGGGATTTGGTTCGTTGTACCCTGATTCTTTTTAGATAAGGGTTCATACTTGACACAGTTGTACTTTGGATAATTCTGAGTGGATTCATTCTAAGGGCCACCGCGGGACACCGCTCGGTTGGTGGGGGGAGACGGGGAAACTTTGCTTCCGCCGCGCTTCAGTTAGACCTATATATTTCCAAAAATTGTAGGAGTTAAGAGATGCTGTTTATTGCAAAATTATCCTTACTAAATGCTTCATCAAATCTAATTCACAATTTTTCATTTTTATTGGTGGTTTTTCTTAACTTTAGATCGATATTACAAATTTCTAAATTTAACAATTTCTTTTAGTAAGTTTGATATAAAAATGTATGGTGATGTGCAGTGCCACTTTTTCAAAAGTTGGCGCATGTAATGCAGATTTGAACATGGTATAACAATACTGTCTACTTTAAATAATAAAGAAAATATTGAGAATATTAACCAACTACTCTGAATTTTTCTATTTATCATGGGCCATTTAAATTGTTAATTTCAAGGAATTTCATTTAAAATTGAAGCCAGTTTATCACATTTAAAGAAATAATGTTGAATTAGTCCACTTGATTAACAGAAAATGCTGTTTAAGGTTAGATGCATTTTTACATAAGGCAGTCACTGACTTCAATTAAGAACTTCAAAAGCGATAAAATTAGCGGTCGATTGAGTTCCTGGTTGACTGGGCACACTTGGTGTGTCTCGTTTAAAATTGGTCCAGTAGTTTTAAACGAAACATACCACGTGTGCCCAGTCAACCAGGAACTCAATCGACCGCTAGATTTATCGCTTTTGAAGCTCTTAATTGAAGTTAATGACTGCCTTATATAAAAATGCATCTTACCTCAAACAGCATTTTCTGTTAATCAAGTGGACTAATTCAATTTTTATTCTTTAAATGTGATAAACTGGATTCAATTATAAATGAAATTCCTTGAAATTAACAATTTAAATGGCCCATGATAATTAGAAAATATCAGAGTAGTTGGTTAATATTCTCAATATTTTCTTTATTATTTAAAGTAGACAGTATTGTTATACCATGTTCAAATCTGCATTACATGCGCCAACTTTTGAAAAAGTGGCACTGCACACCACCATACATTTTTGATATCAAACTTACTAACAGAAATTGTTAAATATAGAATTTTGTAATATCGATCTAAAGTTAAGAAAAACCACCAATAAAAACCGGCCAAGTGCGAGTCGGACTCGCGCACCGAGGGTTCCGTACAAACCTGTAAGGTTTACAAAGTTCGTTCTTTACGACAATCGAGTCATAACTATGGTATTTTTATTGCAAAATGAAATTCATAACATTACAATGGGGAAAGATGGAGTAGCATAAATTTAAGACAAAGATCTTAAAAAATATATATTTTGTAATGTAACTAAAAATTTAAGGTTTTCGGAATTTTTCCTTTATGTGTGCTATAAAACGTTGCTTCATGCCAAATTTCAAGATTCTAGGTCGACTGGAAGTACCCTTTAGGTTTTGATTCCCTTGCAAGTACTTGCGAGTTTCAAAATATGCAGCTTAAATTGCTGTTTCTTTTGATTGCGTTGACATAGAAGTTTGATTTTGTTACAGCTTAAAGGTATTATAGACGTGAGTATTTGGTATGAATTTCAATTTAATACCTCTACGCGTTTATGAGGAAATGGGTAGTAAGGTTAAAATTATTAAAAAAATATATATTATGTGATGTAACTAAAAATTAATGGTTTTCGTAATTTTTCCTTTATCTATGCTATAAGACGTTGCTTCATACCAAATTTCAAGATTCTGAATTCACGGGAAGCACCCTGTAGGTTTTGATTCCCTTGCAAGTGTCGAAAATTTGCGGCATAAACGGCTGTATCTTTTGATTGCGTTGGCTTAGAAGTTTGATTTTTTCACAGCTTCAAGGGACAGTAGACCTGAGTAATTGATATAAATTTCAGCTTCATACCTCCACGCGTTCCTGAGAAAAAGGGTCTTGACAGACGGACAGACGGACAACAAAGTGATCCTATAAGGGTTCCGTTTTTTCCTTTTGAGGTACGGAACCCTAAAAATGAATAATTGTGGATTAGATTTGATGAAGCATTTAGTAAGGATCATTTCGCAATAAACAGCATCTCTTAACTCCTACAATTTTTGGAAATATATTTGGGGGGTTCGATTCCGGCTCGCACCTCTAAGTTTACTTAATGTGCGAAATTCAATTTGAATTTACCACAGAGCTTTTCGGTGAAGGAAAACATCGTGAGGAAACCTGCACGCATCTGCGAAGTAATTCAAAGATGTGTGTGAAGTCCCCAATCCGCACTGGGCCCGCGTGGGGACTATAGCCCAAACCCTCTCTTGATGAGAGGAGGCCTGTGCCAAGCAGTGGGACGCAAATAGGCTGCAGCAGTTTAAGGCACCTTCACCTACAACTATTCCAAAATTCGCTTACACATGTATTATTTCCCCTATGAGCGCAATTAGTGTCTTCCTTTGGTGAGCTATCAAGCGAATGCTGCGTAAGCATTTGTTTGAGAAGGTCACGTAGATTTGGAATCCTTCATATTTTTCTTTCCTTCGTGCGGCTGGTTTATGTATGTACTAGTTTATGTATGTTTATCTTTTATACAATTTTTATGTATGTTTATGTAAATTTATCCTCTTTTGAAATTATTTGTTATCTTCCTAGTATTTCTGTAGTTTATTTCTGATATTGATGCACCTACTCATTTTTCTTTCTGTTTGGCCTTATGGTTGACAGGTAGAGAATGCCTTTAGGCATTAAGTCCGCCAATCGTATACATTTTGTATGTGCAAAGAAGTTTAAATAAATACATAAATAACTTTCACTTTTCACTGGTGTTGGCGGGCTTCGTGATATAAATTATAAATTTCTTTAATTTACCTGTTGAAAAGTGATCTCCTTCGTGAAATTATCGCAAACATGGATTATTTATCGATGAATGTAAAAGCTTTGAAAAATCATTTTTTTCCAATCAAAACGGGATGGAATTCGGTTATCGCATTCCCGCGGGTACTAAGCGTTTTTCCGGGATAAAAAGTAGCCTATGCCCTTTCCCAGGTCTCCACTATCTCCATGCCAAAGTTCATCTCAATCGTTCTACCGGTTGAAGCGTGAAGAGGTAACAGACAAACAGACAGAAAGACAGACAGACAGAGTTACTTTCGCATTTATAATATTATATATGAGTATGAATATATGGATTATATGCAGGATATCGAGGTATATGGATATATTTGACGATTTACGCAAATATTTTTTGTAATTCTTCTTCTGTAACACTTATGGTAGGTACCCAATACCGGCCAAGTGCGTGTCGAGCCACTCGCAATGATAGTCTTTTAATATAGTGAAGAGAACATTTACGACATTGTTACATGACAAGATGTGTTTATGACTAATCAGATCAATAAACCACCAGTATATGACAACATTGACAACGAATAATAGTAACTACTGTAATATAATATAACGTTAATACAACTCGAAGTCTTATAATTGTCTGATTACACGACAATAGTTATTTGTTATGCAAGGCTGCAAAGTTGTTGTTTGCTGTGAGTGCGTGATTGAGACCCGAGTGAACGAAGGATTCTAGGGTTGAACCACGAGCGAAGCGAGTGGTTCAAATATAGAATCCTGAGTGTAACGAGGGTTTCAATGCACGAGACAGCAAACGACTTTGCTGCTGAGCGCAACACAAAATTTTTCACCTCACGCGCGATTTTTCGGGAAGAAGACTTAGTTCAGCGTCACGTACAGTTTGTGCTAACTCTGGAGGAGTTAAATTCGTATCGTCATCGCTAGAATCGCTCATATTTTCTTTATTACTTCGTATAGGTATTCTAAATTACAAAACCAGCAATCTAAAACGTTTTTTTTCCGAAGGTTGCGTTCCAAATCACTCCTACTCGTACTTCAAGATTCAATTATTCATTGAATACAGTTAAAATATACACATATTTAAGTATTTTTGTGATAAAACATAGTGAAATAATGAAATACATCTGAAACGGTGTATTATTAATATAATTTTATTAATGATGATATTATGTAAATTGAACCTTTATTTTAATAAATCTCACGACGAATTGCGTTTCAGAACGTATCGTTGTTTTTTTATTGTTACAGTGGCGTCATGCGTCGTTCGAATTTCAAAAACACTTTCCACGCTAGCGGATAAAAAGAACTTTTGCGCTCGGATATCAAGCTGCAAACCGACCACTTTCGAGCCAGTGAGGTGAAAAATTGTTTGTTGACGGGGGGTACGCAAGAAAAAAAAACCTACATCCCTACTTTACGAGTTACCTAAAAATATATAGGGCGATCGAGCTTTGCTCGGGTGAAAATAGCTAAAACCGAGTTTTCTCAGATATGAGACCTAGCTAGATCGGTTTGTCGCCCTCGTATACCCCTATATATTCCAAATTTTGTCCAAATCGTTAAAACCGTTTCTAAGATACCTAGCTTGTTTAAATAAATAAAGAAATAAACAGAGAAATATACAAGATTAGCGCGTTTAAAGTATAAAATACCTGGGCGATCGAGCTTTTCTCGGGTGAAAATGGCTAAAACCGAGTTTTCTGAGATATAAAAATGTGAAACCTAGCTAGATCAATTTATCGCCCCCGTAAACCCCTATGTGCCAAACTTCGTCCAATACGTTGGAGCCGTTTCTGAGATTGTTTGGATAAAATAAATAGAGAAATAAATAAAAAACGAAGTTCTAAAAAAGGTTCACCCGTCAAATTATCTTTATATCAAAAAATTTGACAGCGAAGAGCCACCCCACACCATTTGTCGCCACCCGGAAACCAAACTTGTTCTCGAATATTCAGCAGAGTGATCCCGGGAATTACCCAAATAGCTTTGAATAAATTACCTTATTAACGTTGTTATTAGTTACTTATTTACACCAGTTAAACGAACATTCTGCCAGTTTCGTGTTTAAACCCGTTTTAGAAAAAAAAAACATAATCGTTGAACAAATCTTCATTCTTAGCAATTGAATAGACATATTGACGTCTTGACGTGAATTTTCGATACTACTACTACTACTACAACCTATTTGCGTCCCACTACTGGGCACAAGTCTCCTCTCATCACGAGAGGGTTTGGGCTATAGTCCCCACGCGGGCCCAGTGCGGATTGGGGACTTCACACACATCTTTAAATTACTTCGCAGATGCGTGCAGGTTTCCTCACGATGTTTTCCTTCACCGAAAAGCTCAATGGTAAATTCAAAGTGAATTTCGCACATAAGTAAACTTAGAGGTGCGGGCCGGAATCGAAACCCCGACCCTTAGCATGAGAGGCGGTAGGTCGAACCACTAGGCCACCACGGCTTCATTGTCATTGAATTTTCGATACAGGTTTTATAATTATTAGTTTATAATATAATTCAGAGTGCGGAATGACGCCATCCGCAAGCAAACCAAGGTCGTGATGCGACGTGGGCCACAGCCACAAACTTCTCAAGAGAGCTTGGGCTCGCCACCTCTGCCGCCGAGACAATGGATTATGGAACAATATTAGTACATTATTGCAGAGGCTGCCAAGTAGCGCATTGCCGGACGAGTCAGTTAGAAGGTTGAGCGAAGCGAAGCCTTCTATTAGTACGAGTCCGGCAATCGCAATTGCGGCCGAGGTATATATAATGCTTTTCTCAAACAGCGAGGAAATACGTAAGGTCAGTCGGGGCAAGTGCGCCAGAATGGAGTAAGTGCGCCTAACATAAATATATCGAAACCTATAAATATTACTCAACTAGTAGTTGGCTGTTTACAAGGCATAGGGGCGAAATAAATTTAGGCGCACTTACCCCACATCAGTATTTACTACTTCCATGATCGTGGATGATTTGGCCATGGAAGTTGTACTTATTACCTCCATGGATTTGTCAGTTTCTCTACAGAGGTGTCTCAAATAGCAAGCGATTAAAAAAAAACACACACACGACAATAATGTTTTTGCTGGCCAAGGCCGGCAATGGACAGCCTCGCGTCTTCTTTTTTGAAAGTAACACGAACATTTCCGAGCATGTTTGAGAAAAGTCAATTTATTTATTAATTAGGGAAGTGTTAGGGCCAGTCTGCGAAATATAGATTTCTTGATTACCTAGACATCATCCTGATGCCCAGCGAGTCTCCGTGTCTTCAAGTTCCACTGCTGATCTCCGTGCCTACAGCATCTACGCGAGCTAGCACCAACCCCCCCCCCCGCTACAGTACTATGTCCCAAAGTCAGGGTGTTAGCTAACACACGATCACCAATGAGTTTAATGCCGTTACCAGACCATCCCCAGTCCCCACCCTGGTTGGTGGCATCCCAACTAACAAAATAACGTTGTATAAGAGTTGCAAGAACGTTGTTCATTCCCTGTTTGGTACACAAAGTTGGTCGTATAAACGTAGTTGCCAACGTTTACTAAACGCGAAAAAGGCCCAAATTATACGAATTTTTCGTTACATAGAAGTTGTATAAAAGTCCGGCAAGAACCCATTCAGTCCGGTAATGGTTATATCCGGACTGTTATAGGATTTTAGTGGTTCCATAACAGTTGTATAGACGTTACAAGGTAACTGAAATGTCGCATAAAGGTTTAATAGGGACTTTTATGGTACACATTTGTCGTTCCTGACTAATATGTCATATGAACATTGTGGAATTTTAAAGATAAGTTTGTAACTTGTAATTCTAATAAGAATTTTACTCAGAAGAAATTCACAATGACGCCAAAAACGTTTGTTCCTGGCGAGTCACACCCCTAACTGTCACACTGTGACTGGTTTTCGTTAAAAAATCCCATCCAGTCACACCTGTTACCAGATGGGACAACTTTTAATACTTTTTCCCAACGAGTCACACCTCAACTGTCACACTGTTGCTCGTTGAGTTTTTTTTTTCCGAAGAAATTCCCAACTAATTACACCTGTTACTGGGTGGGACAACTTTTCCCAGCTAGTCACATCCTTAACCGTCATTAAGATTATTTGTTGTACACAATAAATCCCAACTAGTCACACTGTTACTAGATAGAACCACATGTGACGTTATTCCCAACGAGTCACGCCTCCTACTGTCACACTGTGACTTGATGATAATACTTTTTGGAAAAGATTCCATCCAGTCACACTCACACTCAAACCTGTTACTAGATAGGACAACTTTCATAATTAACTCCCAATAAGTCACACTGAAGGAGAAGTCAGAGAAGGCCGGCCTGACAATGAATGCGGGGAAGACTAAAATTATGACTAATATTCCGGATGTCGATAACTACCAGCTTCCTGTGGGAATAGTGACAGAATATATCTATCTTGGTCATAGAATTACGTTGGGCTTCGAAAATCAAACGGCAGAAGTGGAGCGAAGAATAGCCCAAGCCTGGGCCACTTTTGGAGCCAATAAACATACCTTGTGTGGCAACATTCCCTTACACCTAAAGGTTTAAGTTTTCGAGCAATGTGTTATGCCCGTACTCACTTATGGAACTGAAACCATGACGCTCACACAGAGATCGGCTGGAAAGTTCCGTGCAGGTATCACCCTGCGTGACCGGAAACGGATAGAATGGATTAGGAGCAAGACCAAAGTGAAGGATGTCATGGTGGTTATTGCAAAGAAAAAGTGGGCATGGGCGGGACACATTGCTAAGATGGATGTTAGTCGCTGGGCTCGAAGAGTCCTTGAGTGGAGACCCAGAGCCGACACTAGAGGGCGCGGCAGACCCCCACAGCGTTGGGTCGATGACATCAGACGACTCGGAGGCCGGGACTGGATGAGAGGGGCGCAGGACCGCCGGAAGTGGAAACAAAGGGAAGAGGCCTACATCCAGGAATGGATACTTATGCGGCCACCATGATGATGATGATGATGAAGTCCAGAGGCGTATTTAAAAAAATTGCGCCCTGGGCAGTGGGCAGGGGCGGCAAAACCCAGTGGGGTTTTGCCGCCCCTTACAAGGTGGCAATTTTTTTTTTTCTAAAATAAAAGTGAAAAACAATAGGTACAAATAATTTATTTAGAAAATATACTTACTTAAAAGGATTTTTTTTAAAGAACGCATTCATCTTGCAGATCATCTGCAAGATCTATTGGGTAAATGCTTCGCAAGTTTATGGCTTTCTGTTTCAGCCATTGTCGCTAATTTGCCTAAACCGCAAAATTGGCGGTCACTGCGTGTAAAGCTCGGTCCACACTTGTATCATTTCAGCGTATCGTATCTCCGTCGCGCAGCACCGACGCGTATCATGATCGTTAGTGAGTGTGTGGACGCAAAAAGATCGCGATCATGCTACGCGCCGTATCTGATCGCTTGCGATCCATGTTGATACGCGTTTATTAAAGTCCCCACACACTCGCGATTGGATACGCGTATCAACATCGGTAAGTATGGACTTGTTTTCATGATACGCAGTTACGATTTGAGGCTGTTTTCACACCTCCGCCGCGAATTGGAAATAGCGGTAACGCTGAACACCCGCAATCGTTTGTCCGTTGTACGACGTACGAATCATTCGCGGAAATGCCTGTTCATGGCCTGCACTAACGCGTTGAGTCGACTATAGTTCTATCTCTCTCGCACGGAATACCGCCGCGGTGCCGCCGCTCTTTCTAGACGCCGTGCACATCTCCGCGTAGGATCCGCCAGTCCGCCACTGTACCGCAGTACCACGACGGACGATCTGTGGCTGTCGACAGCTTTTTCTTAGCGGAATAGTTAATTTTAGTAAAAAATGGGCATTGAATTTACAGAAAACTTATTAAAGAGGTCAGGAATAGGCCGATTATATATTTAGATAGTCATCCAGACCACAATAATACAAAAAAATAAGAAACAAAAAACCCGTCTACGTAAAATATAAAATAAAAAATACAAAAATAAGACTAAAATAAGGTCAGTTTGCTTATTTAAGATCAAAACGGGTAGCCAATAAAATAACTTAAATTTTACGTATATTGGTATATTTCCATTTTAAAAATCACACCCTGGGATTATTTATTTTTTCGTTGTATTAAAACTACGTTTTAAATAAGCAAATTGATTATACTTTCATTATTTTTGCCAAAAAACTGCATAAAATCTTCATGAGACTAGCTTTTTGTATTAATTTGTTTTCGCCTAGGTTTTTCATCTTTTAACTTATGTCGTGCACCCAAATTCGAGGGTGTTTTTTAAATGCTAAAGAACACAATATTTTTTGCCCACCTCGGACTCCGACAGAGACGACATTTTGCTTCGATTGCAACAACTGGCCGCTACAAGCACGCACCGCGTCCGCTACTCGATCCGCGGCGTGTGTGGAAGCAGTCCGCCGCGGCATTAGTGTAGCGATTCAGCGCTGCTGCTTCCGCGGCGGAGGTGTGAAAACGTCGCGATCCACCTCGAGTCGGTTTTTCCCTGATCATCAAAGGGTATACGGACACGCTGTTGACAAGTGTACGTGTACCCGATCTGAGCACCGATCCGATCAGTGTGGTAAGGTGTGAACATTGGCGTCCAAAGTTGTTACAGCAACAAGTGTTTATTTGTGTGTATGTTTGAAATCATGAATGACGGGCGTAAGGTACTATTTAGGTACTATTTTTTGAGCTATAAATCATTCCTGAGAACCAAAGCCGTTTCAGTGATCCAATTCAAGGGTACTATTTTTTAACCTAGATATTCCGTAGGTACTATTTGGGTACTATTTATTGGTATAATCAGATCCTGGATAACATTACGGTGTACGCTATCTTGACGGTCACCAGATCGCGACTGTGTGGGGACTTTAATAAACGCGTATCAACATGGATCGCAAGCGATCAGATACGGCGCGTAGCATGATCGCGATCTTTTTGCGTCCACACTGACGATCATGATACGCGTCGGTGCTACGCGACGGAGATACGATACTGATACAAGTGTAGAACGAGCTAACACATTTTAATGTTAAAAAGTTCAGTAATATTTTAATGTAGAATATACTCGTAGTTTTGTTTGATTTTTTGAAAATTTGACCGAGGCTGGCTTTGAGGGGCGGCTAGCGCCGCCCCTCAGAGCCTGCCGCCCCGGGCCATGGCCCCCTTGGCCCTAGGGTAAATACGCCTCTGATGAAGTCACACTCAACTGTCACACTGTAACTCGTTGGGAATACTTTTTTGCAAAGGATATCCAACTAGTCTCAATAAATCTAATCATAGGTGTAATAAATCTACTTAACTGGAAAAAGGTGAGATCTTTTTTGTAACATTCAGTGACGCAAAATAGAGATTTCAGTTTGCCATGCCACCATCGCCTGTCAATTCACAATTCACATATAGAGTTTTCCGACGTACGCAGCAATGTAAGAAGATTGTCAGTCTATATAATTGTTTTGTCTATGGCATAACTAAGTAAAGGTATAAGGTGAAAAGAAACGCATATTTTATAAAAGCCCTTACAATGTCCTCCCAAACATTCCACCCAAAATTCACCATTTCGCCGGATTCCTATCGTTCTTCGTAGCCAAAACGAAGCGTTTTGTGGATAAAGGAACCCGGCGTTAATCAAATCATCGAACAATGTACTTATACAAGTTCAAGTTACGGTTGATGATTAAAATTCATAAAAAGAAATTATTAATTAGTTGGTAATAATAAAAAAATAACCGAAAATAAACGAAGGTCGAGGCGGGAGCTACGCTGCGCTACGCTCCCGCCTCGACCTTCTAACCTATCCGAATTATTTTTGTGTGAGCGAGCGTAGCTCGCTCACATCAACAGTATTCATTAAGTTTTGTTTAATTTTGTCTCATCAGGTAACAGTTGGAAATTTGGTACTTACAAGTATTTATTCCCGACGAGTCACACAGTGAGACAGTTGGGTGTTATTCAATAAGAATAAACGATTAAAGTGGTGCCATCTAGTAACAGATGTAACTGGATGGGATTTTATTTCGTTGAAAGCGTGACTTGTTGGGAAGGGTAGTGTAAGGTAGTTCCGTCTAGTAACAGTGTGACAGTTGAGGTGTGACTCGCAGGGAATTAGTGTTGAAAATTGTCCCACCTAGTAACAGGTGTGACACGTTGGGATTTTTTCGAAAAAAAAATTCTCAACGAGCAACAGTGTGACAGTTGAGGTGTAACTCGTTGGGAACAAGTGTTGGAAGTTTTCCCATCTGGTAACAGGTGTGACTAGTTGGGATATTTTTTCAAAAAAACTTCCCAACGAGTCACAGTGTGACAGTTGGGGGTGTGACTCGCCGGGAACAAGCCCGAAAAAAGTGTGAGAGAAATGTGTTCAGCGCACCTATTTCTTATGGGACTTTTAGTTTTATGACAATATATAGGTGTGTTTTTGTCCAAATCTTTGCGCCCCCCTCGAATTCTTTGAATTTCAGTCTATGTACAAAATTATTTACATTTTGTTTTCATACTTAGATTACAGCATCTTGTCTAAGTTACAATGGGACTTCTATACGACTGTTTTCGGACTAAAACATAGCATAATTGTGGTTTGTGAAACCAATGGTCGGCCATGATAAACGTTTTTAGGGTGCTGTGAGATAATCCATACTAAATTATTATAAATGCGAAAGTAAGTCTGTCTGTCCGTCTGTTACCTCTTCACGCTTCAACCGCTAGACCGATTGCGATGAAATTTGGTATACAAATAGTTACGGTCCCGGGAAAGGAAATAGGCTACATTTTATCCCGGAAAAACGCATAGTTCCCGCGGGAGCGCGATAACCGAATTCCACGCGCGCGAAGTCGTGGGAAGAAGCTAGTAATCCATATCCATATTAATATTATAAATACGAAAGTAACTCTCTCTGTCTGTCTGTCTGTCTGTCTGTTACCTCATCACGCTTCAACCGCTGGACCGATTGAGATGAAATTTGGCATGAAGATAGTTGGGGTCCCGGGAAAGGACATAGGCTACTTTTCATCCCTGTAAAACGCATAGTTCCCACGGGAACGCGATAACCGAGTTCCACGCGGGCGTAGTCGCGGGCAGAAGCTAGTAATATTATAAATGCGAAAGTAACTCTGTCTGTCTGTCTCTCTGTCTGTCTGTCTGTCTGTCTGTCTGTCTGTCTGTTACCTCTTTACGCTTCTACCGCTGGACCGATTGAGATGAAATCTGGCATGGAGATAGTTGGAGTCCCGGGAAAGGACATAGGCTACTGTTTATCCCGGAAAAATGGATAGTTCCCGCGGGAGCGCGATAACCGAATTCCACGCGGGCGAAGTCGCGGGCAGAACCTAGTAATATTATAAATGCGAAAGTAACTATGTCTGTCTGTCTGTCTGTCTGTCTGTTACCTCTTCACGCTTCAACCGCTGGACCGATTGCGATGAAATTTGGTATGCAAATAGTGAGGGTCCCGGGAAAGGACATAGGCTACTTTTAATCCCGGAAAAACGCACAGTTCCCGCGGGAGCGCGATAGCCGAATTCCACACGGGCGAAGTCACGGGCAGAAGCTAGTAATATTATAAATGCGAAAGTAACTATGTCTGTCTGTCTGTCTGTCCGTCTGTTACCTCTTCACGCTTCAACCGCTGGACCGATTGCGATGAAATTTGATATGGAGATAGTTGGGGTCCCGGGAAAGGATATAGGCTACATTTTATCCCGGAAAAACGCATAGTTCCCGCGGGAGCGCGATCACCGAATTCCACACGGTCGAAGTCACGGGCAGAAGCTAGTAATATTATAAATGCGAAAGTAACTATGTCTGTCTGTCTGTCTGTCTGTCTGTCTGTTACCTCTTCACGCTTCAATTGCTGGACCGCTTGAGATGAAATTTGGCATGGAGATAGTTGGAGTCCCGGGAAAGGACATAGGCTACTTTTTATCCCGGAAAAGCGCATAGTTCCCGCGGGAGCGCGATAACCGAATTCCACGCGGGTGAAGTCGCGGGCAGAAGCTAGTAATTTTATAAATGCGAAAGTAACTATGTCTGTCTGTCTGTCTGTCTGTCTGTCTGTTACCTCTTCACGCTTCAACCGCTGCACCGATTGCGATGAAATTTGATATGCAGATATTAGAGTCCCGGGAAAGGACATATGCTAATTCTTATCCCGGAAAAACGCATAGTTCCCGCGGGAACGCGATAACCGAATTCCACGCGGGCGAAGTCGTGGGCAAAAGCTAGTAAACATAATAAGCAGCAAGATATATGTCACTATGCTTGCAATGTATTTTGCAAAATAAAACCTTTATTAACAATCCTTTTGCTAAAAATAAAATATATACGGAACCATTTTTTGGACTAAGTTGTAGTTGACACAATGGTAGTTTATCCTAAATAAGTGCCTGTAGGACCTTTATATAACTTTTAGGTCCGATTAAAGTTCCCAAACCCTTTTATCTAACGTTTGTACAACGTTGTACCAATCAGTTGTATAAACGTTTGCACAACCTGTACACTGGCACCATTATGCGACGTTGCACAATACAGTCGTATGAACGTTTAAATATCTTATATTCTGGCACCATTATACGACGTTGCATAAAGAGTCGTATAAACGTTTACATATCTTATATTCTGGCCCCATTATACGACGTCGCATAAAGAGTCGTAAAAACGTTTGCTCAACTAATTTAAAGGACCTTTTAGTTACAGGACTAAATCGTTGTATGAATTACGGTTATACAACGTTTTAGTTGTTAAGTTACTTCTATACGACAGTTATATAACCGAAAGTCGCATAAGGCAGGATTATAGGACTAATTTGTTTGTTGGGATATGACACACATATATGTAAGTAATTTCGTTCTTTCAAAATACGAAATATTAAATGAAGTAAGTACAAATCCTTTCAAAGGACTGATAATACAATAATACCTTAGTATAGCCAAATTTATTTTTAATACCATGAATTCATTAACATTCAAGGCGCACAGACGAAAGATGCAGACCGCCTCTAAAACTTATTCACTAACCCAAGCCTTTATGACTTCATAAAGGACGTCATACTTAGTTTATAAATATTTATGGTTCCGTAATCTAGCAATATTTATCAAATAGGCAACTACGTAGTGCCGATAATTATAAAACTATGTTTTTGTCAACTAACTTGTTATGTTTTTTTGTAAATTGGATGAAAAATCAGGATAAGTTCAAGATGGCGGAGAAAATCAAGCCGACTGGGAGCTTTCATCGAAACGAAACGTTGATTTTTAGTGATTGTTCGTCATTTGATACTTATTTACAAATAATTGGTTTGGCACCGACTTTAAACACTAAGCCCTAAGAGTTGGGGTACCTATATCAAAATTAATTTGTGATTTTCAGTGAGTTTGTTTTCTGAACGCGGTTTCCCTTTTTTAAAAAGAGTATATTTAATTTAAGTTAACATCCTAGTTGTTTTTTTTTATTTTTTTTTATTTCATTTACTTTTTACCGATGGATGAACAATCACTAAACATCAACGCGTTTCGTTTCGGTGAAAGCTCCTTTTTTCTACGCCATCTTGAACTATTATTTAGGGAGAGGTCCGAAGTTTACAACATTTGTGCGATAATCAAGTTCAAACGATGCTTTTCTGTGGTTTCGCAAATTCTATTAGCCAGCCAAGGTTAACGTTGTTAGTATTATTACATAAACTAAGTATAAGCATAAAGATGAAAAAATGCTATAGGATATTTATACTCATGTGATGTCATTCAGGATATATATAGAGGTATTATGCATGCGTATTATTAGTTCCTGCAAGAGTATTTTTATCTACGCGTAGATAAAATAACATAATATCAAAGTATACATAAGTTTATCTGATTATTTTATTTAATCACTTGACCCGGTGAACTTCTTATCACCCGAAGGCGTTGCCCGTACAAAGCTATTTTTGTTTAGCTGTTCCTTTAAAAAAGTTATTTTTTATATTTTGAAGCCCGGAGCTATGGGCTTCAAAATATAAAAAATAACGCTTCAACCGCTAGACTACGATTTAGGTGAAAATTAGCATGGAGATAGTTCGACTCCCGGGAAAGGACATTTTTGCGCATAATATTTACGCGGCAAACGCATAGTTCCCGCGGTAATCTGATAACCGAATTCCAAGCGGGTGAAGTCGCGGGCAGTAACTAAGTAACATATAAACAGGGGCTCTAGTCACGGCTAGGTATAAAGTTTTTTTTTTATCTATTTTTTTAGCCTTTGTCGTTAAATGACGATTCCAGCCCATTGGGGCCGAGATTTAAGGTCAATTGAGCGCCGTGACGCTTTGACGGAGGGATAGGGCATTTCCCTCTCTCTAAGTAACGATAGAATCACCCTTACTGAAGTGGTGAAAAAGAAACACCTAGGCAATAAAATTTTTTTAGTACGAGTTAGGTTTAAAATCCTTCCTATGGACGATCCAAAGTTCATAGTTCATAGTTCATAGTTCTTTATTTGCCATAAATTGTATGTGTACATTAGGTTAAATATATACAATGTTTAATAAGTTTCAATACAATTTTACCGTTTTGGTGTAGCAACTGGAGATTTCACAAATAATCTTAACGTATAAAATTCGATTCTGCGTAATAATATTCACTCAAGTTATACGGACAAAGTTCAATGAGATACTTTTTTAGAGAAACCAAGAATTTAGTATCTGGTAAGGACTTAATCGAAACCGGTAAAGCGTTGTAAACCTTGGCAGCGACATATCGATGGCATCTCTGGAACATCGCTGTTCTACCGAAAGGGGCTGTCACGTCATTTGAAAATAAGTCATTTAATCTTTTACTGTTAAAATTTGTTTTTGGTGGGAATTTACTTGGCATTCTACGTACCAGTTTGCAGAGTTCCATGATATAGAGCGCTGATAGCGTGAGCAAACCCAATTCTTTGAAAGATTCTCGGCACGACTCACGGCTGGATTTCAAGCCATTAATTATTCGCACACACTTTTTTTGTAATTTGAAGAGGCGCTGTAAATCGACACAACTACCCCAAATTACCAAGCCAAACATAACATGGGACTGGAAGAAAGCGTAGTAAGAATGCATAGCCGCTTTTTTAGTCGATATTCTTCTTAAATTACGTAGAGCAAAAGTGAAGCTACTAAGTTTGTTACAAAGAGAATCTACATGTATTTTCCAATTTAAATTTTCATCAACCATGATACCCAAAAATTTGGTTTCTTTTACAATAAGGAGTGGAACATTGTTTAAATGTGTGTCTAGGCTTGCCGTATTCGTTTTAATATTTCTAAAATGAATTATTTTCGTTTTACTAATGTTTGTGGTTAGATTAATAACTTTTAACCATTTAACAATTTTAGTCAATGACTCTTCTATGATAGAATTCAAGTTAACAATTTCATTTCTTTTAAATCTAAAGAGTATCGAAACATCATCTGCGAACATAATAACACGGTTAGATGATATATTTGGCAAAAAGTTGACATACAGTAAGAAAAGGATTGGGCCCAGTATACTACCTTGAGGTACACCAGATGTATTACGAGTGGAACTTGATTTTAAATTAACTATTGTACGAGTTTTCTGTTCAAGGGAGCAAACTGTGACATACTGTTCGCGTTGAGAGAGATAAGATTCGAAC
Source organism: Aethes cnicana (assembly GCA_963971205.1). Lineage (NCBI taxonomy): Eukaryota > Metazoa > Arthropoda > Insecta > Lepidoptera > Tortricidae > Aethes > Aethes cnicana. The sequence goes on from OZ020272.1 coordinate 8,114,482, forward strand.
CAGTTATTTATAATACCTCTAATACCATATCGGTCTAATATTTGAAGCATTATACTATGATCTACATGCTCAAAAGCTTTTGAGAGATCTACAAAAACAGCAATTACATTTTCTTGTTCATTTAGAGCTTCGGTTACATAATCAGTGAGTTCTAACAATGCGTCAGTCGTAGAGAGTCCCTTCTGAAATCCAAACTGTTCTTTAGCTATAATTTCATTTAAAGTTAAATAGGTGCAAAGACGATTAGCCATAACTTTTTCAAAAATTTTAGAAAAAGTGGGTAATAGGGATATCGGTCTATAATTACCAACGCATAGTTTGTCACCTTGTTTGTGTAGCGGTTTTACATTAGCCATCTTTAGTTTTGTTGGAAATATCCCCTCAGAAATTGAAAGGTTGATTAAATATAAAAGTGGTTCTAGAATACTGTCTGCTATATGTTTAATGACTATCGAAGATATTCCATCAAAGCCAGAAGATTTTTTACTTTTTAGACTTAATATGACTTTTCGTAATTCATTTCCATCAACAGGATTTACAAACATGGTTTTAAGGTCATTAGGAGGTAATGCGTTTTTTAATTCATCAGAATTAACTACAGTATTCTCGGCGACAGAATTAAAATATTCACTAAAAATCTTTGGTACTTCATTTGCAGTTTTAGCTGTGTTTTTTCCATCAGACAAACCCACGAGGTTATCAGTTTCTTGAAATTTAGCGCCCTTTATATTTTTATTTATAAGTTTCCATGTAGCTTGTACTTTGTTGTTTGAGTTGAGAATTTTAATTTCGTTTTGTCTTTTCTGGGAAAAAGCAATTGTTTTTTTTAATAGTTTGCAATAGGATTTGTAATAATTTGTTAGTTCCGAATTTGAATTATGTTTGAGTTGAATAAACAAATCACGTTTAACTATGGATGACTTCCTTATGCCTTTTGTTAACCATCTTCTGTCTTTTTGAGCCCCTCTGTTGATTTTAATTTTTGTAACGGGAATACATTTGTCGAAGTGTGTCATGACTATATCATGAAAAGCGTTAAAACCAGAGTTTACATTATTAACATACACTGGGAGCCAAGATGTGTTTTCTAATTGAGAAACCAATACATTTAAATTGTATACATTAGGGTTTTGACACCATTTATAAATCTTTTTACAACTTTTTTGGAGTGGTTTTGGGAAACTAGCAAATTGCAAAGTATGATCAGAAATAGCGAGATCGATAACGTGTACATTTTCAAGGTCGAAATTACTTATTAAATTGTCAATACATGTGCTACTGTTTAATGTGATTCGAGTTGGTTGGTTTACACAACATTTCAGATTGTATGTGTTTAACATATACGTGAAATCTCGAACTTCTACGCTATTGTTTAACATATTTATATTGAAGTCTCCGCCTATAACTATTTTACCCGAATGATTAACACTATTTATAAGCTTATCTAAATTGTCCACAAAGTTATCATTTCGAATGGTTTTTGGACGGTACACACACATAACGATCATGTCATCTATTTTAACACCACACACTTCAAATTCACTAGAGATCGCAGCGTCTTTTATATGTAGCAATTCCTCATACGGCACATTATTTCTCACATATATACAGGAACCACCACTCCCCTTTTTGTTTTTTCTACAGAAACTACTTGCAAGGGTGAAGTCAGAAATGTGTAATGACTTTAACTCTAGGATTTTTCTATGATGCTCCGTAATTAATATAAGATCAACATCTTTTCCTTCTTGCGATGCTAACCACATTTCTAACTGTGAAATTTTAACTGCATTGAGACTTTGGATATTTATATGAGCAATTTTTCCTTTCCGTGCACGTTCATCAGATGCTACATTTTTATTATTCTTTTTGTTCTTCCTACGGGTTTGAAAGAAAAAACCTATTTCTGTCAATGGCCGATGAAGGTTCATCCTGCAAAAGCGGGTCCTGCTGAATTGGTTCACCACTACTGTCATTCTGTGTGACTTCTTCTCGTTTTCCAAAACTAAAATAAGCGTTTCTGTAGTCGTGTAGTCGTTAAGTTAAGCTTAAGAACCTGGGCGACCGAGCTTTGTTCGGGTAAAAATAGCTTAACCCGAGTTTTCTCAGATATGAGACCTAACTAGATCGATTTGTCACCCCCACAAACCCCGTTAGAGCCGTATCTTGTATAAATAAATAAACATAGAAATATACAAGATTAGCGCTTTTATAGTATAAGATTATTATAAGATTTCTTGCTGCACTATTGCAGGCCTAAATTTTTGAAAAAATATACGGAAGATAGTTCTTGACCAATAGTTACCTACAGGAAAACCTATAAGAAGTCCAAGAATTACTTAATATAGTAATGACTCCAGGCGAATTTAACGCGCTTCTTGGCCGGTGTTTATTATTATTTTAATTGACCCACGTTTCTAGGCAGCGGGTAACACACTGCCGCCGAAGCCCGTTGCGTTTACAATCAGCAGGGGCAGCATCTAAGTATTCGAAACGTACACTGTGACCATTTTACCATCATCAGGGGCAGCATCTAAGTATTCGAAACGTACACTGTGACCATTTACCATCATCATGGGCAGCATCTAAGTATTCGAAACGTACACTGTAGCCATTTACAATCAGCAGGGCAGCATCTAAGTATTCTGAACGTACACTGTGACCATTTACCATCATCAGGGGCAGCATCTAAGTATTCGAAACGTACACTGTGGCCATTTACAATCAGCAGGGCAACATCTAAGTATTCGAAACGTACACTGTGGCCATTTACCATCATCAAGGGCAGCATCTAAGTATTCGAAACGTACACTGTGACCATTTACCATCATCAGGGGCGGCATCTAAGTATTTGAAACGTACACTGTGGCCATTTACCATCATCAAGGGCAGCATCTAAGTATTCGAAACGTACACTGTGACCATTTACCATCATCATGGGCAGCATCTAAGTATTCGGAACGTACACTGTGACCATTTACCATCATCAGGGGCAGCATCTAAGTATTCGAAACGTACACTGTGGCCATTTACAATCAGCAGGGCAACATCTAAGTATTCGAAACGTACACTGTGACCATTTACCATCATCAGGGGCAGCATCTAAGTATTCGAAACGTACACTGTGGCCATTTACAATCAGCAGGGCAGCATCAAAGTATTCGAAACGTACACTGTGGCCATTTACAATCAGCAGGGCAACATCTAAGTATTCGAAACGTACACTGTGACCTTTTACCATCATCAGGGGCAGCATCTAAGTATTCGAAACGTACACTGTGACCATTTACCATCATCAGGGGCAGCATCTAAGTATTCGAAACGTACACTGTGGCCATTTACAATCAGCAGGGCAGCATCTAAGTATTCGAAACGTACACTGTGACCTTTTACCATCATCAGGGGCAGCATCTAAGTATTCGAAACTTACACTGTGACCATTTACCATCATCAGGGGCACCATCTAAGTATTCGAAACGTACACTGTACCTAACCATTATAGGTTATGTATGAGAGTTTAAAAAAACTTTGAATGTCATTATCATTAAATCTAAAATCGAAGCCATGCTTCCTAAGAACAAATTTCGCTATCTCTCATAGTTTCTGACTTCTCCATACTGACCCATTTGGATTGAGCCTGTATATAAAAATGAAACGCCGTGTGTTAGTCTGGCTAAGGCTCGAGAACTGCTGGACCGATTTAGCTAATTCTTTGTTGTTCTATTCTCTGGGCTTCTGGGAAGATTTAGAAAGAAAAAACAAAGGAAAAATAACTTTGTACTTATGGGCATCCGTGGTGATACGCAGTTCACCGGGCCGACTTGTAGGTACTATAGTATAATTGTTCCGGGCGACAACACAAAAACATTTTTTCAATTCTCATGCTCTTAAAATGTTACTTTAGTCTCTGCACATCGGGACTAAAGCTCTTTTTTAGTCTCTAGGGACTAAAGTATTTTTTTTTTAATTTACATTGGAATTCCGCCTAAACAGCCAACCATAGAGTTTGTGAAAGGAGGATTATCCCCATTTCCAGTGAACCTAGACAATTTCTACGGCGTGAAAAATCGATTTAATTTCGTGAAACACGATTTAATGATTACGAATACCTATGAATCTTGTTTTATTTAAAGTGAATTCATTTAATAATGCATGACCCAATTAGTTTTAAAATATATTAATAGTTTTCAAGTTTGAATCTGTTGGCTAAATATCATTCAAAACTTCACGTGATAAAAAACAGGTCAAGTGCGAGTTGGACTCGCGCACCGAAGGTTCCGTACCTACAAACTTGATGATGCAAATTTAACAATACAAACTTATTATTTGCGGTTGGTGAAGTAAACACGGCTACTGCGCCAACCGCAAATGATAAGTTTGTATTAGTAAATTGGCTTTTTTTGCACCAAAATATATAATATTTACAGTTATCAGATTTATTCCTGTACGTGTGCTGTAAGACCTTGCTTCTGGCCAAATTTCATGATTCTAGGTCATCGGGAAGTAGCCGGTTATCTACTTTGTTATAATAAATATCGTAATTTTGTATGGAACTTCGTTTTTTTTTCCTCGCATTCGAAGTGAAAAGCAGAGTGTTTAACGCGTGACTAAACAACCATAATGACACTCGAACTATAGCCACCCTCGCTCTGCTCGGGTGGCTAAACATCTCGTGTCATAATGGCTTGTTTTAGTCCCTTGGTAAACAATCTACTATTTTCTGATAGATCAACAATTTTTGCTATCGAATTTCTAAACGTTGTCGACTTCTTCAGCTCTCCTCTGTGGCAGCCAAACGTCGCGGGGCTTCGGCAATGCCCGGCGACAACCTTGCGTGTCCACGCGTCGTGGCGTCCTATAAAAGAGGCTCTCGGCTGGACCCCGCGACACTGCACGCATCGCTAGTTTCCGGACTGACTGTATTCACCTCCACGATGAAGACGCTCGTGGTACGTAGCCGTTCATTAATTCGAATTTAGAACTCATCAAACGGACGCTTACGATACGAAGAATAGATACTTAAGAATTTCGATATTAAAACAAACCGTCTTCGATCGTAACCTTCCATATAGAGTCAGTGACAGTGCTTTTTTCGGTTCCGATATTTTTTTAACACACTTTAAACTTGCAAGTATTTTTATTGAGTTTGTTTTTAAAATGATAGGTCTCCAGTGTGCTTACTTACTTAGTAAACAAAAAGCCTATGCCTATGAGGGTCCTTAAGAGTGACAGTACCTACGTAGGTACAGTCAAGGGCATTAATATGTATACACCTTTGGACCTTAACACAACGGAACAGGATGCAAAAGTGTACACATATTAATGCCCTTGACTGTACATTGTTTTCATTATTTCAGTAAGTGAATGAAGCTAGCGAAATGAAAGTTATCCCAGTAGGTATAGGTATATGACTGTTTTTGACAGTGCACGACCGTGATGAGAGGAGGCCTGTGTCCAGCGGTGGGATTTAAATAGGCTGTTATTGTGGCAGTGGTGGATTTCTGTTTTTGTTATATTCTAAACATTGTGAAATTTTTCAATGCATAGCGAAATTCGCTGTTCTATTAAATAACATTTTTATTCCTTAAAATAGTTTTGGTGGGAAGAATATATGATTTTTATTTTTATTATGTATAAATATTCATTAAACAAGAATGTATTGCATTAATTACTATTAGAAATGCTTTTACTTATACGTTCCTTACCTATAGAGGGTCAAGCAAAACGTTGTGTCCATATTTTACCCACAGAATCAGCTAGCGATTCTAAGCATGTTTTGTAGGTTTTTAATTTTTTAGATTTGGTATTTTTTTTGTATGGTATCAGATATCGGTCACACCATCCATCCCGTACGAGTTATTTTTTTAGCAACTCGAAAAAAAATAAAAACCTTAAAAACATGTTTAGAATTAATAGCTGATTCTGTGGGTAAAGTATCGTCACAAACGTTTTGGTTGACCACATATAGGTATGTTACCTTACTAACCAGCCTCTAAAGCTGAGTTTCTTAAAGCTCGCGTAAGTTTAATACTAAGTTACTACTTACTACATAGGTATGTATACCTAATTAAATTTAGTTACAGAGTCGATAAATTTCGATATCAGATTGGTTAGATACCTACCTACTTTTCAAAAATTGGTTTCTATGTAGCTTTTTAAATATTAAAGCCGAAAACTGCTGCAAATAATAATCCTATTTGATGATAATAAGTAATAGACGGGTGTGAATAAACTGCAACTAAAAAAATACGATGACCTTTCTTATCAATATCCGATGTTTTAATCAGACATAGCCTAGTATATTATAAGTGCATATAAAGAGTTATTTAAGCCGTGATGGCCTAGTGGTTCGACCTACCGCCTCTCATGCACAGGGTCGGGGGTTCGATTCCGGCTCGCACTTCTAAGTTTACTTATGTGCGAAATTCAAATTGAATTAACCACGTTGTTTTTAGTGAAGGAAAACATCGTGAGGAAACCTGCACGCATCTGCGCATTAATTGAAAGATGTGTGTGAAGCCCCAATCCGCACTGGGCCCGCGTGGGGACTATAGCCCAAACCCTCTCGTGATGAGAGGAGGCCTGAGTCTAGCAGTGAGACGCAAATAGGCTGTAGTAGTAGTAGGTACACAAACGCTTATAATTTGTTCGCCAGTGTAAACCGAATTTAGTACTTTTTTTTTTATTTCCATACAAAAGATAAGTATTCGCGATTAAATATTTCCAGAATTTTAACAATATTTTGGGCGTATTTCTGGGGTGAGGACTGAGGCATGTTATATTAAAAAGTTAAAGAAATATATCGGCCAAGTGCGTGTCGGGACACGCGCAATGTAGGGTTCCGAAGCTGAAAAATTTCAGCTTTCTAGCACTAAGCATCTCCGAGCTATCCTGCGGGCAGACGGACGGACGGTCAGACAAGGCGAAACTATAAGGGTTCCTTGGGGACTTCGGAACCCTGAAAAGTTACACGTAATTTGTATTTCGAATATGAGCTGAAATGAATAAGACCCAAACGTATGTCTTATCAACAACGGAATTCTAATTTATAAAAAAGAATTTGCTAAAGAAGTTTTGAAACAATCTGCTGTAATGCTGTTATGTTGACTCGGTGACCACATAGTAGATTTTATGGCAGGACAAAATACGAAAATTAAGTAAAACAAAAGTTTCCTTTTTTTGAATTCCAAATGATGCTTGCTCTAAATACCAAAATATAAAACTGCATGCAAATCGGTTCAGTAGTTCCGGAGATTAATACAGAAAGAAAAAGACAAAAATGTACCCCTTTAATATAGTATTAGTATAGATAGATACAGATTATAGATAATACGGAATAGATACAGCTAAGTTTTTTCGTAATGGGAAAAAATACCTACTAGGAAGCATTTACGTCTGCTTTGTAATACCTGATATTGAATACCTATTATTTCATCAAAAACACAATGTAAAATCTACCGCGATTGTTTGTCTTACTAGATTGGTCATCAAAATTCCTCCTTGAAGAATAGACCGGATTTAAACTGGTTTATAAATTTATCCACAAAGTTAATAGGATTGTGATAAAATATGTCATGGCGCATGATGGCATGCGTGGTTATATCATTTTGACTACTTATCATAATCATTAAGTGGCATATGGATTTGACGGGCCATTCTGTACAAAATACCCAATTTTATTTTAAACAGCTTTTTAATACCGTATATAGTAAATTGAATTATTCTCCATGTGTATTTGGGCTTAATAATTATATATACGTATACGCAATACGCACAAACAAAAAACCGGCCAAGTGCGTGTCGGGCCACGCGCAAATTATAGGGTTCCGAAGTTGACGATGCCCACAGTACCTTTCTAAGACTTATTAGCATCTAACTAGCCTATGTATGGTACGACGTGCCCGCCCGACGCCACTGCCACTCGAAAAAAATCATTGGTTGTAAGTTGGTCGACTATGACTCGTAACTTTGTACACTTAGCTGTGATAGTTTTCCTTTCAACTACGTTATATATGCCACAACCGTGATTTTTTTCAGCCATCCAAATACCACCATTTAGCTGGCAGGGGGGGGGGGACACTTTAAAGCTTAATATTTCACAAACGCATCAACTAATCAAGAAATGGTTTTAACAAACCCACAATATTTTTTTAAGACCTATTCAACGATATGCCGCACCATGGGGTATGCAAGAAAAAAAAATTACATCCCCACTTTACGAGTAGGGGAGGTACCCTATAAAAAAAATTATTTCAAAATTTTATTGTACCACTTTGTCAGCGTAACTAATATGTATATTCATGCCAAATTACAGCTTTCTAGAACTAAGCATCTCCGAGCAATAGTGCGGACAGACGGACGGACGGACGGACGGACGGACGGACATGGCGAAACTATAAGGGTTCCTTGTGGACTTTGGAACCCTAAAAAACAAGGGCTCTATTCGAAATGGTACACAGGGGTTGCGGAACGGAGCACCCTTATGCCTCAATAGGAGTAGGTAACGTTTTCTGCCTGTACAGTAATAGGAAGGTACCTATATCAGTCATGTACCTTGGCACTAAATAGAAATGGTGTATCACTAATAAGATCTCGCCAAATAGCGAGAAAATGTATTTCCCCATTCCCCCAACTTAAGGGATTTGGCAAACTTTGCAATTCGGGATCTAATTTATTTTGGTAGGTATGTATTTACTATTTAACCAACAACCACTACAGTTAAGCCTTTCATAAATGTTTATTAGCTACAAATCAGCACGTACCTACATAGCATACGAGTAAATACAAATATTATCCTATACTATTAAACGAGCAATATTAATATATGAATATATTTGTAATCAGTTCTCGAAAGCGGCTCTAACGAATTCGATGAAATTTGGTGCATAGGGGTTTTCGGGAGGTGACAAATCGATCCAGCTAGGTCTCATATCTGGAAAAAAACATTTTTAATTGGTGAGAGCAAAGCTCGGTCGCCTAGGTACTAAAAGATATATAAAAGTTACTTATCTACCTATGAAAAAGTAGAAGTAACAGTTATTATAAAACATAACTATTAAATGTCGTTCCCTAGTAACAAAGTATTATTACTATTTATTAGGTACCTATTTTTACTAACAATTAAGTTACCACCTTTATTAAATTTTTACAAAATTACAGGATCCCCTTAATCAAATAAATAATAAAATAATAAAATAAATCATCTAGAAATGCCCATAAATGCGGAGAATTGCCCAAACTAAGGACGATAAATTATACAATGTTGAATTTATGTTTTTGAGTTCGGTTAGTCACTGAAAGAATAACTCACATTTCCGATAGTACCTATCCGATCATTACAGATAGTACCTATTTTACGATAGTAGTTACGTACCTATAAAATAACCTTAATTATGACCTATATAAAATTGAATTGCCGTGTGTTAGTTTGGTTAAGACTCGAGAACTGCTGGACCGATAAGGCTGATTCTTTTTTGTTTTGTTCCCTGTGTAACCTTCCCTGAAAGGTTTAGAAAGAAAAAATCGAGAAGAGTAAAGGAACAGCTCAAAAAAAGAAATATAATTTTGTATGGGAATTGACTTCAGGTGATACGAAGTTAACCGGGCCAACTAGTATAAAATATATACATATAAAAAATGAATTCTCGTGTGTTAGTCTGGCTAAGGCTCGAGAACTGCTGAACAAATTGGCTGATTCTTTTTTGTTTGTTTGCCCTGTGGCAATGGAGGATATCTATTATCATTATCATTTATTTATTTTTATTATTATTTTGGTCCCTTGGACACTATACATACATCTCCAAGAACTTAGATTCAAGTTTAATGTAGAGACTATACCTGCATCCCCGATAAAGTAATTTCTGTAAGAATAGTTAATTTGTCACTAATTGTGAAATTGTACTTGGAATTTTGAAAAAAGCTTTCTGCTGAGTTTTTTTGGCTGTCTTGTTCTCAGTATAGCAAGCGCTGGTAGATTTAATTTTCTGACATGTAAAAGTACCCGTATGTCGCCAATTTGCTGAATACATACATGAATTTGAATTTTTGATTCAGGGAAGGTTAAGAAAGAAAAAAAATGAGAAAATCTGTGGTAGTACGAACATCACCGGGCCAGCTAGAAGCTATTCAATATTTTTAATCCTGTGTCAATAACTCAAAACACAAAAAGATGAATTATATGGGCAGGCGGTGCGTATAATTCATTAGCAATCACAGCTGACCTTAGTACTCGTCAATTCTATAAATACCTACTTCAAAATATTATTAATCTCTGACATTTTTCAATAACTCAGTATTGGAATAATATCGCTAATTTAAAGGCCCCTGACACACAATGCGACTTTGTATACACTGGTGATGATAGGTCATGCACTGAACTTGACATTTGAATGCAGTCGAAACCGTTTAGATCCATATTTAATACACATATATAATTTTATATTAACATAATATATTAGTGTCTTCCTATTAATAAAGCTATTTATTTAGCATTAATTAAATGTTCTACCTAGAAAACCAGCACAATAAAGATAACAAAGAGAAACAAAATAAGTTCTTGGTAGGTACGTGGTAAAAACCATAAAATTCATCTTCTATAACTATTTTTTTTTAAAATCGCCGTGTGTTAGTCTAAGGCTCGAGAACTGCTGGACCGATGTGGCTGACTTTTTTATTTTTTATTCTCTGATTCAGGGAAGGTATAGAAAGGAAAAAAAATCTGGCAAACTGAAATGAAAATCAGTGGAGATACGAAGTTTACCGGCCCAACTAGCAGGCACTTGCAGAATAATAATGTGTCCTCCTTGGATACTAATTATGTATTAGAAATACAATGCCAATGAAAATGACCGACAGTGCAATTAGTATTAGAACTTTGTATTTAAAATTTCAAAGAATCAGTCTTGAATAATACTATTTAATTTAACAAGTAGGTATAAGTACCTAAGTAAGTATAAGATTTAGGAGCCGAAGAAACTCTCTCATCGGTTTTTAAAGGACTATTAAATCCTAAATCGCCGGCCGTGTTTCACATTGTGTAACATCGTTCAACACCGATTAGCTTTAGATTTACATAGGAGAGAATTAAGTAACGATGTAGGCAAACCCATCTTGTTATCGTCCCATTGTTGACGGCATAAACACCGCGACGCTCTTTCAATTGCACTAACGGCGTTTCATACGTTATGGCGAAAGGTACTTTAGGTTATTGTTGACGCAAATTACTTAGTTACATTTTATGTATCTGCACAATTATTATTACACTCATACCTGGGAGAACTAGCTTTGCTCGGGTGAAAGTAGCTAAAAAATTTTTTTTCCCCCAGACATGAGACCTAGCTAGACGTTTAATAGGATACTGGGATGACCCAATTACGTGTTACAATAGTAAAAAAAAAACCTCCCTTGGTAAAGCAAATAGACAAACAATAGGAGAGTGTTCAAAACAATAACCAAATACCGCGGTTCTTGGAAAGCACGGGCAATCTTTCAAGTTCATCGCACTCAGCGCTTGCGCAACACACAGGGCACTCTTCGGGAATCGAAAAATCGGCCGGACACCAGCGTGGGTGAGCTTGACCTTGCACCCACACTTTCTATGCCGGATCTACCTTACAAAATGATGCACTCCTACAAGTAGAATTATCGTACCACATTATTGTTGAGTAACTTGGTTCCATCCAATTATATTAAATTAAATATCAATACGTGTTTTTATGCGATCGCTGTTTATGTTATGATTCAAAACATAAAACATAGATATATAGGTACATTTTGTTTGTCAAACTAGAATACATATTACCACTCAATTTCTCGGAAAATAGAAGTTACCATTTTCACCGGATAGCTTTTAATCTGGAGGTGACATCTAACGCCATTAAAATAATGGTGTTTGCCTAAAGTACGGTCGGGTTACATCACTGCGGGTATGATTAACTAGATCCCATTTTACTGGAACGTGGACGGCGTTGCAACATTTCGTGGTCAACGCTCCGGCGCCGGCGCAACGGGCTCGCGGCTCGCGTGCACTTGCACTAACCAGAAACCGTACCTTAACGTAGGTACCTAAGTACTTCAAAAACTCATACCAAGGCAGTACATACTTAGGCTAGTTATCAGACAATGCTAAGCTGTGGATTTCCGTAATTACACGTTGTTAGGTACATTAGATATACCTAGACATACAACAAACAAGTGTTTTTCTAGATCTCAATATTTACAGTTATATTCTTTTTCAGGTAATCCTGTCTATAACAGCAACTATATCAGCCGATATTGGAATCGGTTATCATTACAAGGCTCCTCAGACATCGTACCAAACGCCATCATTTGGCTCCTCTGGCGCTAGCAGTGGCTTTAGCAGCGGATTTGGCGGGCAAAGTTCTGGATACAAAGGACAGACATTCAATTCTGGATCAAACTTATACCAAACTTCTAATGCTGGTTTGCAAAGTTTCCCTAGCCAAGGCTTCCAAAGCACCAGTGCAAGATATCCAACAAGCAGCTACCAATCTGGTACCGGTTATCAATCTGGAAGCGGCCACCAAATAGGAAGTGGGTACCAATCGGGAAGCGGACACCAAATAGGAAGTGGGTACCAATCTGGAAGCGGCCACCAAACAGGAATTGGGTACCAGCAATCTGGTACCGGTTACCAAACTGGAAGCGGCTCACAATCTGGAGGGAACCAGTTTGGTACTGGTTATCAAAAAGAAACATCATACCAATCCGGTAACTATCAGTCCGGCAGTGGAAATCAATACCAAACCAGCGGTCAAAGCGGTTCTTTCAGCGGAAGCTCCCATACGCTTTCAGGAGCACCAGCTCTTACTGGATATCAAGACATTAACAAGTATCAAACTTCGAGTCAGCACCAGTCCAACTCGGGGAATCACCAACAATACTACAATCAAGTGCAACAACAGCCGCCTCAAATATTCAAACACTTCTATGTCCACGCTGCCCCTGAGGAGCCAGAACCAGCTAGACCTCGTCAACCCTTGGTGTTACCAGCACCACAAAAACATTACAAGATTATTTTCATCAAAACTCCAGCCCCACCAGTAAGCTCGGCTCAGTTAATTCCTGTGCAACAGCAAAATGAAGAAAAGACCATTGTTTACGTTTTAGTAAAGAAACCAGAGGAAGCTGAAGAGATCGCTGTGCCTAAAGTGGATCAGAAGCCGCCGACAAAGCCTGAAGTATATTTCATTAAATATAAAGGTAAAGAAGATAGCCAGTCTGTCATAAACAACATTGTAAACGAATATAGTGGTAAAGAGAATGTTCATATTGGTAGCGCGATTCATTCGGGTGGGACTCTAGATGGGATCCAAGATGTTAACTACATCACCCAATCCGGTTCCTCTAGCTCGCAGACTATTAACAAAGAAGTCCAGACTGGTAATCCAGGATCATCAGACTCGTACGGATCACAATCTTATGAAACGTCTGGATACCAAGTATCCACTGGGGCTCCTGTGCACGTCAGTACTGTCTCTGGAGGGTACGATAGCGGTGTTTCATCAACCGTCGGATCGCCTACTGTCGTAGAAGGCTTCAGCCATGAGAGCGGAATCTCCACCAGCCAGGGTATCCCTCACGAAACCTACGGACCTCCGAAATTCAAAGAATATTAATGATGTGTTCGATTGAAATTATAATGAAAAAGTACTGTTTCTGTTTTTCTTTTTTTACAGAGCCAATCCATTTGACTTAGCTTCCACCACCACAACCACCACTAGGAACAGCCTAGTTTTCGTCCCACTGCTGGACATAGGCCTCCGCTCATTACAAGAGGGTTTGGGCTATAGTCCCTAGTGCGGATTGGGGACTTCACACAAATCTACGTTTATCTTAAATAGTTAAAAAAATCCTAATGAATGAAGATGAATATCGGGTAACTTTTTTCTTTACCCGTTAAACCTCAATGTAGCTACATTATTTTGTTCTTTTCATTGGTGTACTTATTTTCACATTTATTAAATTTTAAAATCTATTTAAAACCGAAAGTCGTTTTTAGTTAGAATTAGAATTAAAATCGTTTTGGTACCGTTTCCAATGTACGTCCGTCTCTCCGTACTATTGCTCGGAGATGCTTAGTTCTAGAAAGCTGTATTGGCACGAATATACATATTAGTTACGCTGACAAAGTGGTACAGTACAATAGAATTTTGAAATATATTTTTTATAGGGTACCTCCCCTACTGGTAAAGTGGGGATGTAATTTTTTTTTCTTGCGTACCCCATGGTGCGGCATATCGTTGAATAGGTCTTAAAAAAATATTGTGGATTTGTTACAACCATTTTTTGATTAAGTGATGCGTTTGTGAAATATTAAGCTGTTAGAGTCACGTGCCCCCCTCCCCCCCCCCCCCCCCCGCCAGCTAAATGGTGGTACGAGGGCTGATCCAAAAGTAATGATAATCAGTATGAAAGACACATGAAATGTTTAATAAAATAATTTATTTTTCTACGTAATCTCCTTCCAAGTCTACACACTTAGACCATCGTTTCTCCAGACCACGAATTCCTTTAAAATAAAACTTTTTCTTGACCCTCCAAAAATGCCTCCACAGCGGCCATTACCTCGCCATCATTTAAAAAATTGTTGCCTCTAAGATCTTCCTTCAGCCGTGGAAAGAGATAAAAGTCGCTGGGGGCTAGGTCTGGCGAATATGTGGGGTGTTCCAGCAATTCGAACCCTGAATCACGGATGGCAGCCATCGCAACGCCGGCCTTGTGGGGCGGTGCGTTGTCCTGGTGAAACAGGATGCAAGCTCGTAGTTTACCCCGCCGCTTTTCTTTGATTGCCTCTCTCAATCTGCGTATTTGGTCAGCGTAGTAGGAGCCCGTAACAGTGGTTCCCTTTTCCAGGTATTCGATCATTATGACTCCCTCAGCATCCCAAAACACTGGGGATCAGTTTGATATTTGTCAAGATTAGACTTCGTAATCTCACATCGTATTTTCTTTTGTTCAGCCGTTAACATTCTAGGCACCCAACGAGCGGAGACTTTTTTCATGTGTAGTTCATCAGTTAAGATTCTTTGAATGCTGCCATACGAGATGCCTGTGAGCTCAACTAGATGCCTGATAGTCATCCTTTTATCTGTTAAAACGAGATCATGAATTTTTTCAACGTTTTCTCCAGTAATGGCGTCAGATGGACGGCCTTCGCGATGTTCATCTTGAGTGGATGTTCTTCCCAAGTTAAACTCCTTTGACCACCGTGCCACTGTGGAATACGGTGGAGCGGACTCGCCCAGTGTTCCCATTAATTCAGCGTATATATCTTTAGTACACATTTTTTTCAAACAGAAGTATTTAATCAGCTCTCACCTCAGTTTTCTCCATTTTTGCGTTATTGTTCCGGCTGCTCGTGAAAAAACAGCTGCAACTCTCTGACAGATACATATTTTTTATTTTTTTATTTACTAAGGAGTCTTTATGGCCAGTAACGACATACCTATTTATTTTAATCCGATCAATAAGTATTCAGTTATCATTACTTTTGGATCACCCCTCGTATTTGGATGGCTGAACAAAATCACGGTTATGGCATATATAACGTAGTTGAAAGGAAAACTATCACAGCTAAGTAGGCTGTACAAACTTACGAGTCATAGTCGACCAACTTATGAAATGATTAAAAAACCAATGATATTTCTCGAGCGGCAGGGGCGTCGGGCGGGCACGTCATACCACAGGCCAGCTAGATGCTAATAAGTCTTAGAAAGGTACTGTGGGCATCGTCAACTTCGGAACCCTATACTTTGCGCGTGGCCAGACACGCACTTGGCCGGGTTTGTTTTACATAAGTATTTTTCGTGTTGTAAGTAGGTAGGTATTCTTTGCAACTACCTTTACGTGCTCTCGCTACTGAGGTAAGAAATTGTACGTGCTACTTGCGAGCAATTTTTTTATATCTCGTGCCTTTGAGTCCTTCGCTAAGCTCAGGACTCAAACATAACACTCGAAGCAAAAAACAATTTTGCTCTCTTGTTGCATAAATAACTATTCTCATGGAGTCTTCAAGAATTTAATTTCTGCATGACACATGATCGAATTTGATCATTATAAAACCGTATTATTACTTAGGTATACAAGACAGTCTGATGATGAATATTGCATCAACTTTTTGTTAAAATAGATGAATGGACGACGAATTTGTTTATGCTGTTACCACGTGAACACGTGATGCACATGAATGTTGTGAATTACCGAATTGACGACACAAAGGCATCATGTAAGTATTTACGTACGAAAGCCAGATGATATTCATTCCTTTTATTTTTGGAACCAATCGATATGGATTGCAAACGAAGTTGGCACATTATTGGTATTTTAATAGCAGACCCATTCGCATAGCTCCATGACGTTATCTTGATTTATCGAGACCAGAATATCGCATCGTTCGAGTACTTCATTTGGCCGGTAATGCGGCGGAGCCGATGGGATTTCATTCATGATGTGCATTGTTTATGAATGGAATGTCTCTATTTTGGTGCATTGACGCGTGATAGTTAATGGGAAGCATTAGCAAGGCTCGTTGTGGCTCGCGGGTATTTCGCGGATGCACTTTCGTCGCGCGGGGAGGGCTGGCGCCGGCGCCGGACTTTAATTCGAGCGCCCGTTCGCGCGGAACATTCCAGGATCGCCACAACACAGCCACAACAGTTGTTTCCAGTGTAGGTATTTAATGAACACCTCATAAAACATAATGTGTTTATTTGTAATTAATACTACCTACTACAACTACAGCCTATTTGCGTCTCACTGCTGGGCACAGGCCTCCTCTCATCACGAGAGGGTTACGCACAGTACACAACAACAAGTCATGTAATGACACCAGACTTTTGAATTTATATGCATTAAAAGCCTACTATCTACTATCGCTGCCTAGTGCCGAAAATCTGTTATGCTCTTATGATTTATTATTAGCATGCTGTTTGAGAGTTACAACTTCGTATATACTACCACCAAACTACAACTGCTTACTTTACGTCCCACTTCTGGGCCAAGGTCTTCTCTCATCACAAGAGGGTTTGGGCTACAATCCTCACGGACCCAATGGGCGACTTCATACACATCCTTGAATTATACTTCGCAGACTCTTACAGGTTTCCTCGCGGTGCCTTCCTCCTTCAAACAACTCAGTGGCAACTAAATTCAAATTGAATTTAGCACAAAAGTTAACTCACAAGTGCGAGTCGTATTCGAAGCCCCGATTCTCGACATGATGAAGAGGTAGGTCAAAACTTCCAATCGCGGAACTTTATTTTTCTTCCCTCATCACGAGAGTGGGCTACAGTCCCCACGGACCCAGTGCTGATTGGAGACTTCACATCACCCACATCCTTGAATTACTTTGCAGACTCTTGCAGGTTTCCTCGCGATGCTTTCCTGCTTCGAACAACTCAGTGGTAAATTCAAATAGAATTTACCACAAACGTTAACTCGGAAGCAGGGCTTGTAACCGGTTAATTTAAAAAACCCCGAAATAGCCAAATATTTAGAATTATTTTATACTCTTTATGTGGAACTCCATAGTGTATTTAGGTTATTACTTCGTATTATTTTATAGTTTCATTGAACATGAAATAGAAAACGAAAGAACGATAAGAAAACCGGTTTATTTGTATGGGGGCAAAAACCGGTTTCAAGCCCTGCTCGGAAGTGCGAGTCGGATAATCGGATTCGAAGCCTCGCTTCTCGACATGATGAGGAGGTAAGTAGGTCAAGACTTGGAATCGTGGAGCTTTATTTTGGTACAAAACATCCCAAACCAAGCCATAACTAGGATTCCGATGTGGCATCCTATTCATAAAGTGAGTTATTTTTTTGTTCTTAGATGAAGTGAAGGGAAGGGGTCAAACTTATTAGTAAACTAATATTGTTTCTCAAAACATTTGTTAGTGATAGATCCTGGTGCTAGGTCCGTCTGTGGTATAGCACCGTCTTTCCCCGCTAGTAAACCTGCCACCAGATAGCAGTGCTCGCACTGTTGTGTTCCGGTAGAGGATTAAGGCAGCCGGTGAAATTTCTGGCACCGAGGTATTCCATCTTAGGCCTCAGGGTAGGCAACGCATTCGAGATCTTATGGTTTCTTAATGGGGGATCATAGGATTTCGATGTCCATGGCCCGCAGTGATCATTTACCATCAGGTGAGCTGTGCGCTCGTTTGCCATTGTTATAAAAAAAAAATGCGATAGCTCCATTGGGAGACATATCTGGGCATTTTCACTCAAAAGTGTACCACGATGAAAATTCAGGTTTAATGTTTAAAGTACCTAGTTAATTTCTTAATTTTTTTTTGCCAGAATAAAGAGAGAAATCTTTTTTATATTATTAGATAAACTTGTTTCCTCAGACACAACAGTGGTAAATTAGTTTGGACGTGTAAGAATAAAATAATAAAAATAAAATTTAACAGCTGAAAAAGTGGGACAGTCACAAAATTGACAGGGCTGAAATTATAAGCCTAGGTTTATATGGTGTCTTTTGAGCAGATAAGACAATAAAAAATAGTATTATATTTTGAAATTATTTTGATGATTTAAATTTTACTCTTACCTGCTAAATTACTATATACTTGAATATTATATTATTTAATAATAACAACATACAAATAATGGTAACAATAACTTCCGAAAAAGGGCAAACAAAAGAAAAAATATGTGAAAATTTGATAAATAGTTTCGAATAAACCTACAATATTTTTTTGTATTCGCTTCAAAGGCCAAATAGATTATCCAATAAAATAAATACGTATTGAATTGGTAACCTCCTTTTTTTTCAAGTTGGTTAAAAACTCCCACGTAAAACCATCTTAATGAGGTCAGTTGTGTGACTTTGGTGGTCAGCCTATACGTGACCGGACGACTGGTCACAAAACTGAAGTTTTTTTTACATGGGAGTTTTTAACCAACTTGAAAAAAAGAGGTTACCAAAAAACAAAAACAAAACAAAAAATTAAAAAACTGATGTGAAAAATTGTGTAAAACTTTTCAGTAATATTTATTACTGAAAAGTTTTACAAAATTTTTCAATAGATCTTATAAAAAACAGTTCTGATGTAACGCCTCTTTCTAATAAAAATAAAGAGATATAGCTACCATTGTTTAGAAATCAATCACAAACCTGACTGACGAAAATCCACTGACCCAATCTCGCTTCACGCCACTCCTGCGCACGCGGGATTTTTAAACCTGTATTTATATGATAAAAAAATGAATTGGTGGGTTTTCTGGCCCCGTTTTGGCGGTCACAAACCTGACATGTCAGGTGGCAACAGTTTTCGGTACCACTATATAAATTTAGTTTTTAATATGAAACATTATTAATTTTATTACGATATTCATTCCTGTGACGAGCAAACTAACGTAGATTATGGACGCCATCAATTGACTTCATGTCTCCCAATACTTTTTCAATTATGCAACTTTAAAAAAGTCGACATTGGGGTGGGACACGTCAAAAAGTGCTACCCGAGCGGCTTTAAAAAATCATAATAATTACATTTAGCATAATTCACTTGAATTTAGGGATGAAATCTATAATTTAAGGAATATAGTTTATATAGATGCCATTCGAATATTCACAAACAAATATATTTGGCAGTAATAAAATATTGAAGTAGTGGGACACTGTCAAAACCAGGGGGTACAAGTTTTAGTGAAAATGCCCATTTATTATGGCCTATTTGGGGCAATAGTATTACCATATAAATGAAGACCAGTCAGATTGTTTCATAGCTTGTTTGAATGTCCCACGGCTGGGTAAAGGCTCTTTGCCCTCTCCCGTGATTTTCCAATCACCTGTATCTATCATCAGTCAGTTTTATTTTATCCTAAACAAAGGCCAGTTTGATAAAGGCTTAATAAGTCTATAACATCGCACATCACACCATGCTACACTGCTTTTCTTTATAAATGGCTAAAGCCTACCGCCGCACACCTGTAATCTATAGATAGATTAACGCATTCACTGCCACCGACGCATATGTGCGTTTTGTTGACTTTCCCGCAGTGCCTTGAACGCACATGTGCGTTGCAATGTTCCTTAATGACAGATGTGGCACCTGACAAAAGTTCGTAAAACAGAAGTGGCAGTGAATGCCTTAATGATTGAATTCTGTGGACCAGAGCGTATTTCTGAACGCAATACTTAGCACAAACTGTCAATGTCATGTCAACAGCTGTCATATTTGATAGACGTCCATCCATTACTTGAGTTGATTGTGTAAATTCACGATTCCCATTACCTATCAGGTTTCTATAAGCGTTGGAATAGTATTAGCCTTTTATAACAACGACCGGTTTGTCAAATAATTTTAATGATCGATTAAGTTGCTCGAAATTTCAGTTGTTGACACGGCTTGTGCCCTGTTTTTAGATAATAATGTCAATGTCATCAGCTGTTTGATGTTTGAAAATAGCTAATCTTTAAGTGACGAATGCAAGTTTAATTAAATCGTGGGATTTCAACAATAGTTCGTCGGTTTTTAATTTTAATCGTGCAATCATGACTACGTCGGCAGGCGGAGCATATAACTTTAAAGTAGTGTTGTTAGGCGAGGGTTGCGTCGGCAAAACATCGTTATTGCTGCGTTACATCGAGGATAAGTTCAACGATAAACACCTCACTACGCTTCAGGTATATTCAATATCTATTATTGCTTTAACCAAGACAAAAAAACATATTATTTTGTTTTTTCTGACTAACATGCAAACTCTTTCTTAGGCTACCTTTTTAAACAAGAAGATAAATATAAATGGGAAGCGCATCAATCTCTCCATCTGGGATACGGCGGGTCAAGAGAAATTTCATGCTCTCGGACCAATTTACTATCGAAATTCAAACGGTGCCATTCTTGTTTATGACATCACTGATGAAGACTCCTTCTTAAAGGTTGGTTCATAGCTATTTATTTTCTTTCTTCTTTTCTTCACACATTAGTCTATTGGGAATATATTGGGAAACACACATGGTATTGAAACTTACAGGTTAAAAATTGGGTGAAAGAGCTCAAGAAAATGCTTGGCCCAGACATCATCCTACTAATAGCTGGCAACAAGATTGACCTGGAGCATGAGCGCACTGTGCCACTAGAGGAGGCTGAGAGGTAAACTTTTGAAATATAACTTATTTATTATCTCACCAATCTGGAAGAAGCCAGAGCTAAAAAAGAAATGGAATAATAGTTTTTCTTATTATTTACGTGAGTATTGTATCAAATATTATTACTTTCAGCTATGCTGCTATGGTGGGAGCTAGACACTTTTACACATCTGCAAAACTAAATCAATGTGTGGAGGACTTGTTTTTAGAGCTGACCCGTGAAATGGTTGAGAAATTTGAACAAAACTCTCAAAAGGAAGTGAATAGATCATCTCGAGTACTTGTAGTTGATGATGAACCCCCCACTCAATCGTCCTGCTGCTCCGGCACCAGGAGTAACTAACTTTTTTGTTATTATTTACATTACAAAATTCTAACAAATTTATTGGTGGATTGACAAAATTGTTGTTTCACAAATATTAAGTAATTCTAAAAAAAAATATTTAATTATGAAACCAGGTTGCAGAAAGTGCCTGATGAAAAAAAATACTAATAAGATACTGAAATAGACGTGATTTATGAACATTAGTATCCAAATTGTGGTACAGCTTAAATAATGGTGATGCTTAGTGTTGGACAGTTCTATTGTGGTTTACTCGTTTTATATGACACTGTAACCGTCAAGTCACTCAGCCAATATATGTCATACTATCAACCATTGATCTATTATAAGTAAGGATTCACAATCAGCCGGAGAAAAATGGCCCTGTCAAAAAGTTTGGCCTTCGTTATAAAGAGGTGTTATTAGCATATTGGAAACTATATTCTAATGTCAGTTTGCTCCATATATTTTGACATATTCTGTTAGGCACTGTTCTTCCATATGTTATTACTTATTATAGGTCAATGCTACAACAATTCGTTCATTTCCTAGATCTATTATATTCCTACTTTACAGTTATTACTTAGATTAAAGCAAAATCTCAAATATGATTATGGTAAATAAAATATAAATAATGATCCATAAGTTTAAGTTGATGGGACCTTAAGAGTTATACAAGTAACTAAGGATTGGGGTTTACTGTATTAAAGTTATTTGACTCCATTGTTTTTGGGTTTGAATTCAAATGTTTTACTTTAGTTATTAACAACAACCACACAATGGGATGTAAATAAAATATTTTATTTTCAATGCGTTTTCTACTAAGACACTAATTCAAGCAGGGAAAGGTTTCAATGGCACCAATTATTCTAATCACCAATATGCCTAGGAATGTATTATATTTAAGAGCCCTTCAAGCTGCCCACTACATATACTGTTGTAGGGTACTGTAAACATGTACATTACTAGCGAGATTTTACATACTAGAATGTCAAAGTTAAGCATTAAGTTTAAGAATATGTGACTATTATTGTTAGTGTTGGATGATGGTGAAAGCCTAATTTAACATATAAGGCACCATGAATTATATATGTAATATCCAATTAAATGTGCTATTTCGTTCCAGTGCCAATGTCAGTCACTGACTATAACATCTATTGAAGGTAACTGGTGTGCTATAATTATGTTCACTAAATTTGTCTTATTTATTTCTTGTTAAATAAGTAACTCAATAGAGACGCTTTTTGGTGTTTCCTGTAATATAAATAAAAACGATAATTGTAATCCTTAAAGTTTAGTAATAATATGAAAGATTTGGGTATTGTTTGGGAAGATATTTGAGTGTTCCAACATCCGTCACTGTCATCATAATTATCTACGTTTGTACAGGTTTACACAACTTAGAAGGCGCGTGGATTAAGCAAAAATAGACTCTGCGTCAACTGATTTAGTGCTTTACCGCGCGCCTTCTAAGTTGTGTCGTGCTGTATGCAGCTGAAACTGCTATCGGTGCAAAAGTTTCCCGTTATTATTAAAAAAAAGTATTGAGAATGATGACGGTTATTCAAACGCTGAGGAGAATCACCGTAATAATGAAATTTTAAGGTCTAATAGGTCTATAAATATACCTGCACCACGGAAAATAACGACTTGGCAGCCTTGTTTAACCAATAATTATTTTGTGAGCCAGACAGGGGGGGGGGGGGGGTATGTAACATCGGAATGTGAATGTTGTATTTTTGGTTAAAGAATAAATCATTTTTATTTGAATTATTTTAAGTTTGCCTTCCGTGCCTTTCGACCGACCGCAGCCGACATTACTTTTATTACTAACTTCTGCCTTTATTCGCTATCTACAATTAGTACCTGATGGGAATGATTAACATTGTAATTATAGATAGCCGCCACCACAACAGCCTATTTACGTCCGACTGCTGGGCACAGGTCTTCTCTCATCATGATAGGATTGAGAGGGTAGATAGCGAATCGAATTAATTATATATTATGTAGATAGCTCAGAAGCGATCGATCGCGATGCACGGAAGGCAACCGTTATAGTTATGATATGCTGGCAGTACAGAATTATTTCAATGGACATAACACGAAAATATCAAAAAGTCGATCACGTAATGGGCTTAGGGCCGCCGCTAAATTAGATAGCCTAAAAGTTAAGGATGACAATGATTTTATTCCTACCATAATTACCTATTCGTTATTCTGGACCTAGTTATAGTAATAAATACCGAGTGGAAACTATAAACTGCTGTAAAAGACGCAATCGGATAATGTCATTATTGGGAAAGATAAAAATTAATTAATTACTTACCAGAGTTACCTCGTCTTGCTACACTTTACTGCATAGACATAGAGCGTAACAGTTACGGTCTACACGAACTTGCAATTAAACCACTGGTTTCGTTACGTTGTTGTATGTGACAACTGGCGATCACTGAAAGTATCTATTAAAAAGTAAAAAAACTATACAAAATTTCGCCTTAATAACTAACAGTTCTGGTCAGTTCCCAATATACCATTTTTAGGATTCCGTGGCAGAGATGCAAATAACCGTAAAAAACGGAACCCTTATAATTTCTTTATGGCCGTCCGTCCGTACGAATATGTCACAGCCATTTTTCTCGGAGAAAATGGGTACTGTTTATAGCTGAAATTTGATAGGTAGGTGGGTCCTATGAACCGATACAAAGAGATGTAAATACCTAGTACGATTTTGAGAACAAAAAAAATGGTTGGCACTCTTTTTTCCGGATAGTTCGTTGTAAACCCCTATATTGCAAATTTCGTCCAAATCATTAGAGCCGTTTCTAAGATCGTTTGTATAAATAAATGAATTCTATACTAATAATAACTCTGTTGAAGACGTCACGTCTGTAACGTGACTATTAAAAGAAACGATCACGTCGAGGGGACTATATAAATTATACTGAACACGAAAAAAATATTTTTGGAAAAAATTGTCTGTACCTACGAGTATGTATGTATGATGTCCGGATTTAACTCAAAAACTACTGGTCGTATTGCAACAACATTTGGTATGGGGGTAGTTTATAACACTGGTCAACATATAGGCTACTTTTTATCCCGAAAAAACGCATAGTTCCCGCGGGAACGCTATTACCGAATGCCACGCGGACGAAGTCGCAGTCAGAAACTAGTTTATAAATAAAGCGTTTAAAGTATGAGATAATATGAGAATACCATTAAAAAATACTAGCTGCAACCCGCGGCTTCTTTTTGCGTAGGCTATAAATTTGCATAGGTATATGTAATATTGATATTAAACTAGCTGACCCGGCGAACTCCGTACCGCCTAAGTCAATGAATGACGTGAGCTGTCAATTACGGAAGATGGCGGAAGCGAATTTATTAAAAATCATATTTTAGCGTGAATTGTTTTGATATTTTAATGGTAAATTATCCTATTCAGAGCAGACAAATTAAAAAAAAAAACAATCATCATCGAAATCGGTTCAGCCGTTCTTGAGTTATAAGTGGTGTAGTGCAACTAACCCGACTTTGTTTTATATACATACTAGCTTCTGCCCGCGACTTCGCCCGCGTGGAATTCGGTTATCGCGTTCCCGCGGAAACTACGCGTTTTCCGTGATGAAAATTAGCTATGTCCTTTTCCGGGACTTCAAATCCAGCCAGATTTCATGTAAATCGGTCAAGCGGTTGAAGCGTGAAGAAGTAACAGACAGACAGACGGAGTAACTTTCGCATTTATAATATTAAATAATTAATATGGATATACAGAAGAACGTATTGATGTTTATTTATTAACTGTCATCCAAAATATTAACTTGCATATTTTTGACATATACCAATTGAATTAGGTACTATTTTGTTAAATTCATGGAAATGATCGTAAATAGGAGCAGCTATCATAGTATGTAGGTAGGTAGATAAGCACCATATTGAACAAAGATGCTTTATAGAGATGTGATGTAGTCATTATAAAATCCAAGTCCCCTGTAATGTTAGTTATCTTCTAAATTATTTTTATAATATTATGAATGACTGCCCATACGTAAAAACTGCTTAAGAGGGTTTACTCCGAAAGTTGGCAACGTCGCAAATAGCTGTCAAATATTTTGCTGTTTTCATTAATTCTGAATATTACTGAATGAAAACATGAATTATCGCTCTATGGTTGAATAAAACATTAAGTATGGCTTGCGACAGTAACCATAGGAACACGGAATTTTTAGTATTATGGAAGTAATATCTTTTGAAAACTTTCCATAGCAGTTTCCATGCATTTTAATGTAATCTTATTATTTGAATGCCTAACCAACAAATATAAAACGAGACGCGCCATACAACCATAGAATGATATATTCCTTTTTAATTCAGCAATATTGAGAAATCAATAAAAACAGCGAAACATTTGACAGCTATATGCGACGTTGCCAACTTTCAGGATAAACCCTCTTAAGTCTTTCTCATTTTCTTTGCTTAATTGAGTTTAATAAAAGCTTTTCTCATGAATAAGTATAACATTCCATGACTGATGCTTTTTGTGTTTGATATAATCGCTTTGTTCGTTATTTGGCGTTTCACTAAATAAAGTAACTAAGCCTGGATTGCATCGGGACTTAAAGTTAACGGACTCGCCATCGTCAAATATGGGGCCGAGCTGTCATTCCTTACAGAAAGTTCATTATCTCCACCATAGCAAAATCTCAGCGGCCATATTTAACAAACTCGTCATCGTTAACTTCGTTAATGCAAACCGGGCTAAGTACAATGCACATAATTGAATGATTGTTATATATTTAGTTTCTATTTGGCTCTATGGAGTAGTGTAAATAACAAAAAGGCGCAGGCGCAACTCTATGCCAATTTTATGTGGATTATGGAGTAAATAAAACGACATGATCCGTATTAACAACTTTCTAATATGCTACTTATAATAGACTAAAAGAAACTAATAAATTTCACAACAGTAAACCAAGCCTATTAACATTTTAAGCTAAGTTGCTGAACAGTATGTTCAAATTTTTATGAAATGTGCTTTAGACCTGTACATATTTAGAAGTATATTATGTCACTTTGAACATTTTGAATAAAGGTGTAAATGTAAAAATACTATATTTTCAAACACACCCCCTTGTCCAGAAAACAAGCATGCAACCCATGAAGCAGTTCGTAAAAATAAGTAAATATAAATGCACGTTGCATTATTCGAAATATTAGTCTTACACAAGATAGTTTCTAAAAATGTAACTTTCGCCAGTCATTATAGAGAAAAGCGTATTATCGACATCCGATTACTTTACTATTTAATATAAGAAAGCAATTACACGACACTGTAATGATTCAGTCAACGCGGCAGTATACATTCACAGCAAAGCTAAATTTGTACTACAGGTTTATTGCTTTCAATACGCAACCAACGACTTAGCTCCAATTCCAATTGAAAGTTAATGATCGATTAGTATAATACACTAAACATGTACAAAATCATAAAATACAAAAACAAACTGCTGTATTTTAAAGTGCAGGAGCTTGCTAACAACAGTAATCATCCACGCAATGCTTTTCCATGCACCAACCAACTTCGATTACATATATCTAACATGTTATTAAAGCCAAAGTAACTAGTAACATTATTGTACCACTTTAAATCTTTGTGATAACCAACGCAGCTGCTTCATGTCTCGGTCAGTCAATGTTATGTATCTTTTTGTTTTGGAAATTTTGAAGTCAAATGTCTGATAGCGTTTATTATCACAGTCCACTTGTTTCTTGTTATTGGTGTTTACTTTTGGAAGTTCTATCGCCCTCGTTTGTCCATGGTCTGAGACTAGACTGTGTCACTTCTCTGTCTCAACTTCTTTTACGATCCCCTTCTTTTTGGACGATGACTTGGTTCTCGCGGTGGGAGTTTCTTCAATGTCTTGTATTTCAACCACTTTTGCGTTGTCCGCGCTTTGTGCTTCAGTGTCCAGTGGAGGCAAATCAAGAAGATATGGCATCATGCTTTGAGACTTTTCTTCTGCTGACAGCCATTGCATCTGTAAAAAATATTTAAAGATACTATATATATAGGCTACTGTTAAATTCGATAATCTTACAAGTTCATGATCACTTCGGAACAAAAATCTCCTCTATCGCGGGTTTCTCAAGGCTGAAACTCTTCCCAGATAGCGGTTTTTTGGTTACATAAATATTGTTTTTTTCAAGGATAATTTTTAGGTTTTGTACAGAGTACAGTCATTGTCAGGTATACGGGAGCTGAGAGTGAACAAGGCGATTTTAAATATGTGAACACGATCGTATTGTCGAGACGTTAGAGTGTATGTTCAGATATTTATGATCAGCCTTGTTTGCTCACATTTGTCTGATGGCGACTGTACCAGCACATATTACAAATTGAGATTTTTCTATGCTAAGAAAAGGGATTCCGGTACCCCTGAACACCCCCCTTACATGGTGTCAAGCAAAACATCATCAAGCGAATCATCTATCGATTCTAAGCATATTTTTAGGTTCTTATTTTTTTTCGAGTTGGTAAAAAAAATGTATGGAATTCAGGTATCGCTCACACTATTGATCTTATTTTTTACTAACTCGAAAAAAATACAAATCACAAAAACATGCTTGGAATCGATAGCTGATTCTGTGGATGTAATATCGTCACGACGATTTGTTTGACCCTATATATATACGCCCGTTTTACCTTCTGGCGGTGGTCCCGGACGGCGTCGTCGCAGATCTCGATGCACATGCGCTGCGTGAGCCGGCCGTCGTCGGAGGCGTACGCGGCCGCCTGCCAGGCCACGCCGAGCTTGGAGAGCGCGCGGCCCGACATGCCCGCCGTGCGCGCCGCCAGCGTCGAGCACAGCTCGCCGTAATCGAACTGGTCGACGCTCAGCCGCCTGACGAACAATATTCACCTATTCAACGACATGTCAAATACCCAAAGGTCGACTAAAACGCGAGGACGTCGGAAGTATGTGACGATTCACACCTAACCGATCGAATCGGAGCTAATAGAAGCGAATTTTACTATATGGCAAAGACATTTAGACCGTCTGACGTAAAGCAGTGACAATGGAATTTGCGTTTGGCTTCTTGCGTCTGCGGTTAGCTTCGACGAATTCGACGGCATGCGATTGAATGCCGCCGAATGCGTCTTTATCCGCTTATGCCATGACGCAAATAAAGGTCGACTTTGAACTTGCGGTGCCATATGCGTCGTTGGCGTAGAAAAACAAAAACTTAACCAACAATTCAGCAGATCGTTTATGTGCTTTTTTCAATAATTAGAAGAGGTATCCGCTACCTCGCACTATTCTGAAAGCAACATAACTACAACCACCAGGTAGTTTACTTAATTAGTAACCAACTATTCCACAGGACTGTAAATATTACCTCTTTCCTTCTGAAGCAGGCTGAAGAACGAACTTGTCAAAGTACAGGCGGATCAAGCGCTCGCGCTCTTCCAGGCCGGGCAAGCCGAACTCGATCATTTTGTCGAGACGGTCGTTGATGGCCGAATCGAACTGCTGCGGCGTGTTTGAAGCCAGCACCAACATGATGCGGTTGCTCTGGTCCGAAGTGCGATAAAGGAATGCGTTCAAGGCAGCTCTCAGGTCCTCACTTATCCTCTCTGACGACCGCTTCCTCAGAAAAGCATCAGCTTCATCAATGAACAATAGAACACCTAAAATAAATAATAACCATAAGCTTCTTTATCGAAATTTGTTATCTTTATAAAAATAGGCATGATGACAGCATTAATAAATAAAAAAAGATATTTAGTCCGTTGGTTACAGTATTGAAAAATAATTGTCACCTATTTCTTTTTTTTATAAATAAGATTATATATACCTATATGAGGCACTGGCTTCCTCTCATCACGAGACGGTTTGGGCTATAATCCCCATGCGGGCCCAGTGCGGATTGGGGACTTCACACACATCTTTGAATTGCTTCGCAGATGCATGCAGGTTTCCTCACGATGTTTTCCTTCACCCCCCGATCCTCTGCATGAGAGGCGGAAGGTCGAACCATTAGGCCACCACGGCTTTATTAATAAACCTACAACGCATCAAAACTCAGGTGCGAGAGCTCGGGACAACAGAATTCAGTACATAATATACTAAAACGCGATGTATTGTGAATTTTAAAAGTGCCTTCGTCGAACTTATTTCTGTGTAAAAGAAAAAAATCGGTACAATATCTTTGATAATCTAGCTGACGGACTAAATTAGATTTTTGCAAGCATCCTGCTTATTATCAAAGTAGGTATTTACCTTTTTTACTAGTATTAGCCCAGTCAAACACTTTGTGGATAGCAGCGACAGCGTCCTTTCCCATCGGAGCAACATCACCTCCAGTCAAAATGGCGTATTCCATTCCCGAATGTTTGGCAAGTTTCTATAAAATAAGTTGTAACATTAAATATTACATTGAAAGTAAACTTATTTTGATTACCAAGCTTCAATTTAATAAGAGAATCACCTTGGAGAACAAAGTTTTTCCAGTACCAGGAGGACCATACATGAGAAGGTTTCTGTAAAAGCCCTTGTTTAATCGTGTGTTCTTTGTAGCAATGGCAATGTCCCGTAGCCGCCGCTCCAGTGTTGGCGCCAACACGACCCCAGCTAACGCATCAGACGGCTTTCTGAAGCTGGTGATGGCCTTTGATACGGTCAAAATAGGATGTTTCACAGCTTCCAAGAGAGAAAATCTTGATGTTTCATTAACAAGAGTGGGTTTTCCTGAAATTCAAATTGACTTTACAATACTTGGACATGTAAATGTTTTCATGGTTCTTTGATTATAGTCTTACCAATACGGGCTTCAATGAATCTTGCTGTGACCGATGTGGCACCCTTTGCTGTGTACACTCCAAGGGCCACGAGTGACAAACCGCCAGCGGCAGCCAATGTCTTATCCCAGTCAGTGACAAGGGCATTGAGGCCTGTGCCTATTACACTCCCTGCAGTCCTGTATAAAGAATGTTATATGATTTGCACACCTAATTCATACTACATTGTATTCACACTTGTATCACTATCTACTTACTTTATACTTTCTAGAATGGTAGTTCTATTTTCAGCAGCTTTTAATCTGATTTGTTCCATTGTGATGTCACGGTTCTCTCTGTCGGCTTTTGCTCGAGCTTTTGCTTCTGCCTCAATAGCTTTGAGCTTGTTTTTCTCCCGCAATTCCATTTCATGCTCAATAGTGGCGCGACGTAATGCTTCTTGTTTTGCAACACTTTCCTCTTGTCTGAAAATATTTTTCTGGATCATCATCATCATCATGTCAGCCGCAAGTTGTCCACTGTTGAACATAGGCCTCGCCAAGGGTAGCAACTCAGACTGTTGTTGTACCAGAGTGGACACATTATTAATTAAACATACTATTTTTCAAAACCATGGGGTTATTGTAGACTGGACTAAAGATCTGTATGATTTTCGACATATGGCTTAAAAACTAAAAATGATAATAATAAAAAGATAGCTCACTTCTTCAATATCTCATCCTGTGACCTCTGTTGCTGCACAAGTTGTTCTTCATAGCGTTTCTTGGCTAATTGGTCTTGATATTGAGCTCGCATTTGATGCTGTTTTGTCTCTTCCTGATAAATGTAAAGTAATCCTTACTAATATTATAAATGTGAAAGTGTGTTTGTTTGTTTGTCCCTCCTTCACGTTGCGACAACTGGACCAATTTGGATCAAATTTGGTATGGAGATAGTTTGGGAATAACATAGGATACTTTTTATCCCGATATTTCCATGGAAACAGGTTTTCTTGGGTCAAACCAGTTTTTTCAATACTTCTATAACTTATAACCATCTATATGTATATATGTATAGTATCATCAGGTATGGACAAATTCTAAGTCTATGCAGAACAAAAGTCGCGGGCAAACAGCTGATTAAGTCATATGACAATGTTAGTTTGTAACCTCGATATGCAAGTGACAGGAACCGTCTATAAAAAACTTTATATTTAAAATATGTACAATTGAAAATCCACCTGCAATGTTTTCCTTCTTTCTTCATAGTCTACTTTCTTCTGCTCCACCTTGGACTGTTCTATAGCTGCTTCATATTCTTTAATCTTAGCCAACTGCTCTTGTTGCCTCGTCGCTTCCTGAAGTTTGCTAAGCTCCAAAGCATCCTTGGCATGTCCTAGGCAAAATTAACAGATGCTAAATAATGGCTAAACAATGAATGCTATTTTCAAATTCTATGACATACAACTGGGATCAATTGCTGCTTCATATACTGGTATAAAATGGATTTATGGTATATATATATATATATATATATATATATATATATAAACCTAGGTTATCTGTTATGATAAAATGTTATGAATAATAGTCATAACAAGCATATGTCATATATCAAGCATTCCTATTACATTAACAGCTAACATGCTGTTATAAAGACAAGTTAGCATCCATGGAATTTTCAAGTATCAGCAGGATTGGGGCCAGTGTTTGGATAAATTAATGCATTTTACTATAATTTTAATGTATTATGCTATACGCATACACATTATATTTTACGAGGATATTCATTTCAAAAGGCTACACGTAAGTAAATGATAACAAAATGAGTAGGTATGTTAAATTAAAAGTGAAATTATTTGCTAAAACAGAATACATGTAAAATATGACTTGAACTAACAAGTTATCGTTATTATAATATATAAAGGGTTAGTAATATTATCAAGCATATGGGTTAGAGAATATTCTCTTTAAAATCCAACTCGCAGTGTGCTTCTAGGTTATAGGGTCGCATTATGCAATAGTATGAAATGTGACTGATAACAATTTTAGAATTAACTTACTTGATCGCTCCAACTCCTTGGCGGCCTGCGCAGCTCTTTCTAGAGCGCTGGAGTCAAACCGATAAGCCTCCATAGCCTTTTTCTCGGCTTTTGTTAGGTTAACTGGGGGTGCAGCCGCACCCCCGCCAGAAGCCGGTGCTTCATCGGTAGGGGGTTGCGGAGGGTTGGTACTATATCCAAATAGCCAAGACATAATTAATTTGATACCTCTAATTCATCAAATAACTTGAAATAATTCCTATTAGATAGTTTTGGTCAATAACCCAAAACGACCTCTGTGCACCTACTGCCTTGATTTGACTTACCACAGACAAGACAAAAGGAGAGAAAATAATGTAAACATTATTTTCGGCCACAGAACAACATCAAATCCTTAAGCCAGTTTCACACATATCCATATTCTTATTCATATTTCTTTATTGTGAGTTGTTTGTTTCATTCGTTTCAGGAGAACAAACTGTCGTTCATTTCACATGATTTCACGGATAAATTTTGTTCTTATTTTGAACCGCGACATGGTGAATTCCAGTGGCGGACTAAGCCTGTCGGGGGCCCGGGGCGGAAAATCTAAATGGGGCCCCCTCCTTGCCTGTGTAGAAGTGTTGATGGTGTATGTTAGGCTCCCGTGCACTGACTATACCTAACACATTTAGTTGAAATTTGATCGCTTACCATCAGGTGGCCTTTGTGCTCGTTTGCATTTATATACATCCATACTTATCTAAATATATAAAACTCAAAGGTGACTGACTGACTGACTGACTGACATAGTGATCTATCAACGCACAGCCCAAACCACTGGACGGATCGGGCTGAAATTTGGCATGCAGGTAGATGTTATGACGTAGGCATCCGCTAAGAAAGGATTTTGCAAAATTCCCACGGGAACGGGAAAAATCGGGATTTTACTTTTTAATATTTCTGCGCATACGAAGTTGCGGGGAAAAGCTAGTAATATTATAAATGCGAAGCTAAAGAAGTAACTTTGAATCTCTGTTGCGTCTTCACGCTCAAATCGCTTCATCAATTTAGATGAAATTTGGTATGGATGGAGATAATTCTAGTCCCAAGTTCAAGTTCAAGTTCAAGTTCTTTATTCAATTACAAAATACATTTGTGTTTGAAATTTAGGTACACCTTAACTCTAAAAATCTACAAAAAATGTCAAAATAAAGTAAAATAAATAATTGTCACACTAATGTCATAATAATCATAATAAATTTATAAAAAAGAAGAATAATAATAATCATACATTAACAAGGGGAATAATTGAAAATAAAAATAAAAATCAATATTACACTAAAAGGAATACAAATTCAAAATTATATAAGTAGTTAATTATATATGTCAAAAACACTGAGCGATGAAGGACATAGGCATAGCGTAATTTTTATCCCGAAAAACGTATATAGTTTCCGCGGGAACGCGAGCGCTACAACCGAATCCTACGCGGACAAAGTCGTGGACAGAAACTAGTCCATTTTCTAATATTATAAATGCGAAAGTAACTCTGTCTGTTGCCTCTTCACACTTCAACCGCTGGACGGATTTAAGTGAGATAGTTCTAGTCTCGGGGAATGATCCAGTAACCTTGTCGTATGAAAGTATGGAGTAGTAAGCGCGAAATCAGGTAGTTAGGATTTTTGGCAGGCTTGTTTATGTTGTTGGCCTAATGTATAATCCAAGTTTATGACCTCGAGCGCCGAACGCAATTTTGTCAAAAATAAAAACAAGAGAAAATTTCTGGCGGTTTTGATTACAAAGGACTAGTTTTTGATCCCACCTTCTCAGGACGTTTTTAAAGAAGACTAAATTTTCTATGATATGAGACTAGAATCGTCTCTGTGTA
The DNA here is from genome assembly GCA_963971205.1 of Aethes cnicana. Lineage (NCBI taxonomy): Eukaryota > Metazoa > Arthropoda > Insecta > Lepidoptera > Tortricidae > Aethes > Aethes cnicana. Next base: position 8,148,612 of record OZ020272.1, read on the forward strand.
CCGAATAGTTTCTGAGATAAAGCTTTTCAGAATTCATAATTTTTCCGAACTTCGCAATATTTTAGAAGTCACTCGAACAGTTGTTGCAGGATATGTGTCCAATTACCTCCGTCGGAATGTGCTAGTGTTGCTCGTGTGGGGTCACAAACTGGAGTCACCTGTAGTATTTTTATATCCTACTAGCTTTTGAAGGCCATTTCGTATGCTCATAATATCACATCAAAATCAAAACATCAAAATTTAAGCTCCCGTTTTTCCCGTTCCCGTAGGAATTTTGGAAAATCCTTTCTGCACCTCTACACCTCTTAAGGAACTAACATGACAAATTTCGGCTTTTTACGGCCAGCAGTTTCAGCTGTGCATCACACACACCAAAAGAACTTTGGGGTAACCATCGAACTACTGCTACGTTTCACCTATAGTTAGCAGACAACGCTCAGCCAAAACTGATGGTCGTAGGAAGCTGAAACTTAGCATGTGTTCCTTAGGAGGTATAGAGGCGCACTAAGCGAGGATTTACTAAAATTCTTACGGGAACTGGAAAAACGGGAGTTTAAATTTTGATGTTTCTGTGCATTACGAAATCGCCTTCAAAAGCTAGTAACATATAAAAATGCTACAGGTGGCTCCCATTCGTGACTCCACACGAGCAACACTAGCACAATCCGTCGAAGGTAATTGGAAAAACATCCCGATAGAGCGGTTCGATGACTTCTACAATATTGCGAAGTTCTGAAAAATGATGAATTCTGAAAAGCTTTATCTTAGAAACTATTGGGTACACAGAGACGGTTCTAGGCTCATACTATACCAAATTTAGTCTTCTTTAAAAACTTCTTGCAAAGGTAGTATCAAAAACTAGTCTTTTAGGGTCAAAATAGCCAAAATCTGAAAAGCATCCGAAATTTTCGCGTTTATTTTTTATTTTTGACAAAATTGCGTTCGGCGCTCGAGGTCAAACTTGGATGATACATTAGGCCAACATCATAAATAAGCCTTATCAGATCTACTGGATTTCGCGCACACACTGATGTATAAAGTTACTGGATTAGAAGGACATAGGCCACTTTTTAACCCGGAAAAACACATACTTCCCGCATGAGCGCGATAACCGAATTCCACGCAGGCGAAGTAATGGGCTGAAGTCTAAAATAAAGTCTTTTTTTAAAAACGGCCTGAAAAGGTAGTATCAAAAACTAATTCATTAGGGTCAAAATCGCCAAAATCTTTTTTTTATTTTTGACAAAGTTGCGTTCGGCGCTCGAGATCACAAACTTGGATACCACCACCATATACCACATTAGGCTAACATCATAAACAAGTCTGCAAAAAATCAGAACTACCGGATTTGACGCACATGCTGATGTACTGTTACGGGATTCATTTACGTATTATCATTATATTCCCACGGAGTCCATATTTTGCGCTTATCACGGTACCGCGATCGTTGAACTTATTACTAATAGCCTTAGATTATGACGATTTGTTTCCTTTGTTTCCGAAAAAATCAAGTGTTTTACTAATAACTAAGTATCTATGGAATGGACTGTGGGGGCCCTCACGTCAACTAGGTCGAAACCAGAACATTGGCGTAACAATAGGGTGGCAGTGGCGCGTGGCAGAATGGGCAAAATTCCCTAACTCACTACCTGGGCTGAGGGGGCCCCGGCCCAAGAGGCCGCGAGGAAAGAAAGGAAAATCCAAAATGTTCAGTTGTGCAATTTTATAAATTAACGGGGCTGGGGCCCTATAGGTACGAAAGATTTGCCTCGGGCCTCGAGCGTGAGGTGGTATAGTTACTTATTACCACTAGTTATTACTATTAGACGAAACTATTTTTTCAAGTTTTTTTTTTGCCTTAAGTACTAAGTATATTATTTGGTGATTTGGGGGCCCCCTAGGACCGGGGGCCCGGGGCGGACCGCCCCCGCCGCCCCCCCCTTAGTCCGCCACTGGTGAATTCGTAAATGTCCCAGATCGCAGGTTTCTGTGGCCCGAACCGAAGGTGAGGGCCATAAATATGCGATCTGGGGCTTTACGAATTACCGCCCGTGGTTTGTCAAAAGTTTTACATCTTGCCTTGGCCAGAAAGTGAGATTTTCTCTCCGCGTAGCGGGCAGAAAATAACACTTTACGGCCATGGGTGACGTAAAAGATTTTTTCATTTCGCATACTCTGAAAGAAGGTCATTGTTTGCTTAAATAGCGTGCAGAAAGTAGCTCATCGCTGCTCTAGAGCAGAAAAGTATGCATCCGTATTAACATTAATATATTATTACGATTACATTATTCAAGATTACAAATTTTGTATTTGGGTTAGTCTTCATCTTTTTGGGGCAAAACGTAAGGGTATATGTTTTCTCAGTTTTCTCATGCATATCGGCTACCCGCAAATCCCGCAATGCCCGCGATTCGACAGTTAGATAGGTATGATAATGTAGTGGTGTAATGGTTCAATTGACCTTTTCGCCTCTCATGCATAGGGTCCGTGGTTCGAATCCGTCTCGCACCTTTGTGTTTATTCAATTTCATTCATTGAAATTCAATTTGAATTTAACACTTAACTTTTCGGTGAACGAAAACATCGTGAGGAAACCTAAAAGGCTGTTATGGGGGATGATCATCAGATGAAATGATCGAGAAATTGTTAAAATTAAATACCCAGATCAGATTTAAAATTATTTTCATACCAGAAAATCATCTAAGAATAACCGGGAGACGATACATTTTTTACTCACATCCCAAGGTTTGTACAAAATCCTGTCATGGATTCACGTTACGCACGTTATGTTACCATTCATTCCCCGGTATTAAATCTTATACTTTAAACGCGCTAATCTTTTATATTTCTATGCTTATTTATTTCTTTATTTATCCGATCATTCTCAGAAACGGAAAACGATTTGGACGAAATTTGGAATATATGGGTTTACGGGGCGACAAATCGATCTAGCTAGGTCTCGTATCTGTGAGAACTCTGTTTTAGCCACGTTTTAGCTATATTCATCCGAGCAAAGCTCGATCGCCCAGGTACTCGTCCACTATCGTCTACCTATATTTTTTAATTGGAAATGGGATTAAAGTCACGTATTTTGTGTACAGGCCTTCCAATGGTACTAGGTCGGGGATCAAATCTCGATTTGCATTGTGTGGGTTTAGCTAAGTGAAAATTTTCATTTTACCGAAATACCATTAATTGCAGTCCACAAAGAGGGCCACCGTATTCCTTCCTGCTCACTAGTTGGCGCCGCCCGTTATCGATGGTGGCTGTCAATGTCAAAGTTTGTCATCTCATGGCTTTCTCATGGTCTTCTTCTTCTTCTCTTTAGTTAAATAATGGCCAGACATATCTTCTAATCTGTGATAATGGCTGCTGACTATGTGCAAGACAATTTCGCCAATGTCAAGTAATCTATACCATGGATATGGAGTATGGAATGTGTCTTGGTAAGGAGCGCAATCTTATATGACGAAACAGTTGTCCAGCGGATTTGATAAACAACAAAACAAAACACTCTCCTCACAATCGTTTTCGCCTCAGCAACGCCATCTGAAGGCGCTACTGCAGACTATCCGCCTAGGTGGCTTGACTGGAGTGGCGACCGCACCGCCCCCAACCTACGCGATTTTGTGTCCACCTTTGGAACTATAAAGATTGCCCTCCTTTACTTCAACCCTCCATAGCCATGGACTTAATGGTGATATGTGACGTTTCGGAGACCTCAGTGTTGCCAATTCACTTCTAGCGGCGAATTCACTCGGCCTCTCACCCTGGGCGAGCGTGGAGGGAGACTGTAGGTAGCTCTGCTGATGATGAGGCCTGTGCCCAGCTGTGGGACACACACAACACGCCACACGCTATGTTTTGGTATAGCTATACTGCAAAACTAGTTTGACTAATCCTTATTATAAGTCAATCCGTCATCCTGTTATTATCATCATCATTATAATGTCAGCCAAAAGATGTCCACTGCTGGAAATACTTAGGCTCCTTTTAAGGAAAGGAATTAAAATATCGAATATAGCACTTTTAAATACAATACTTTATTGATAAAAATAAGTATTAACATTTGTATAAAATAAGAATAGTTAGGTATTATTTAGGCTTACAATATCAAAATATAAGTTGTATGAATGACACTTGGAAGTAAGATTTAGGTTGCTGCTGTTTTTATTAAAACTTCACAAATATATTAAGTATGTCTTATTGTTAGAAAAGTGAAAAAATATTCTTTGTTCTGACATTTATACAAGTAGGTATACGCTACCTACGGAGTTACACCCCCAATTACAAAATATATTATATGGTCGAGTACAAAATACACTCGTGTACATTTTCCACTATACCCGACTACTGGTGAAAAGTTCATTATATGTTTTGTACTCAACTGTACATTATTGAAAAAAATATGTTCAATGGCGTTGTATTCGTAGGTACATATTTTGTGGTTCCTTATCTAAAATCTGGGTATTTTAGAGGAACCCAATGAACATTTTTCGATGTTAATAGTTTCTGCCTGCGACTTCGTCCGCGTGGATTTCGGTTATAGCGTTCCCGCAGGAATAGAGCGTTAATCTATAACACTAAAACCTTCCTCTTGAATCACTATCTATTTAAAAAAACGCACCAAAATCCTTTGCGTAGTTAAAAAGATCTTTCTAAGCACACATAGGGACATACAGCAAGAAGTAACTTTGTTCTATACTATGAAGTGATGCCATACAAAAGTGTGATATTAAGTACACAAAAACATCAGGGATTCATTTTAAAATATTCAAAAACGACTGTTAAATTTCAGTTCTGTTTGTATCTGATTAATAAAAAAATCAACATTCGGTTGAAATACTTATTACACATAATAAGCTCAAAGATGTGTTTACATTTATTTAGCTTTCTCATAGTTTGACAATGCCTAACCATACCATCTTGATTTCCAAATTCATCTTTACTGATAATTTTTAAAATATGTTTAAAGCAAGCTTCATAGCTTAATTCATAATGCAAAGTAATTGGATTAAAATTAAGTTCACAGGCTATTGTTGTTGCTTTCATCGTCATCATGTCAGCCAAAAGACGTCCACTGCTGGACATAGGCCTCCCCCAAGGCTCACCACTCAGACCGGTCTGGTTCTACCTGTTTCCACCGGATTCCCGCGACTTTTATGGGATGTCGCTTTGTCTGAACTATATTTTATATTCGGCGATGCAAAAATAAATGCCAATAAAAATGAACTAATTGGGTAACCTATAGTAATGTGTATTCGGCGGCGCTACACAAGAGCAATAAAACTTACAGTAACTTAGCATTTTTAGTTTAGTTTGGTGATATGAATGGGCCAATTTCATCCTTAGTACACCGGCTGGTTTCACCGGCGGCCACTTGGCAGCCTTATCCCCGTACCGGAAAACAACAGCCTTTTGTGTTTCGTAAACAATGACATCTTAACTGCCGGAAAATGCAAATAATATTGTATTTAGAATTTTTCGTGATATTATTTGACATTACTTAAGCCATCGTGCATAGGTACTATTACATTTGCTTTTTCTTTGTGTAAGATATCAGTACGATGTTTTACAATAGTCACCAATTAGTACAATTTTAATTTGTATGGCTCTACTCTTGCGACGCCGAATAGACTATACTTACAATTAAGTAAATTCAAATCATCCTCATTCTATGTACGCAATGTAACATACCTATCTTATTTCATTTGGCACTTACACACATATATAATGCTTTTAGAATTGTGGTGTGCAATCACAAATAATTATTGTTTTACCAAGGTATGTAAGTATAGCTAATAATCTAATTTCCATAGGTCGTACAATACAGATTTGTCTTGTTAATGTGTAAACTAAAATAATCATGTCACTTTACTCACTTTAAAACATTATATGTATGTATAGTTGACTACCAGTTTAGACAGGAATGAAAAACAGTATTTGAAAAGTTTTTTAAAACAAAACCCGTAATAACACCAAATGCTTGAAAAATTTGATGTTCCATTACATTTCCACATTACATTCCATATACTTAGATAGGTAACGACAATAAACATTAAACTCTTCGTTTTTGATATATATGTACATAGACATATATACTACTACACATACTTACATATGTATAAGAGCTCAATCTTGAGATTACGTTTTTAAAAACATTTTCCATAAAAAGATACAAAAGATTTCAATCATTCAGAAATTCCCAACATTTTTGATGATAGAGTTAAACAAGTGAATAGTAATATAGAAACAAACACATATTGAAGGATGTGTATTAATTAAATAAGCAGTAATAATTAGCTTTTATTTACAAACCACAGTTTGTTGAACAGTGTTTTGCACTCAACCAAGAGAGAAAATACAAACTTTGATTCCAAATACACTGCTGATGTATAAAATTCACTCTGATATGCCACTGGCAAATTGGTAGTTTTAGTTTTCACATAATAATATACAGTATCTTAATATCTAGAGTATAAATATAACAAGCAATATTTTATAAACACTTATTCCACAAAACAATTACATCATCTCTGATAAATTTAAATGCGGAGATTATTCATTTAAGATCATTGTTAATTATGTATTATTATGAAATTACTGTTTTACATACATGCTTCTATTTATTTGTATTATTTAATGACTAATAACACTGCAAGTAGGTTTTTATCGTTGATAACGTCCGAGGAAGGCCCCACAGTTGGGGCATTTGTGATGTATCACCATGCAACTGTCTATGCAGCATGGAATGAGACAGCATCCACAGAAGCATCTGCATAGAGAAATACATCCTTGTTTATGACCATTTAAAATGCTTCACTTGGAAATCTTGGAATGGAGAGATATTCTAGTAGGTACATGAACTAAGTGTAAGCGTTGTTACGTTTTAGTTTTAATATTACAAATTAAAGTTAAAAATGTAACTTACCCGAGAAGAAATATGATGGCACCGGATATATAAGCAAGTAAGCCTGGTTTAGTTTTTGTGGCGGTGTCTATTTCAGCATGACAGCTGGGGCATATCATGTGTGTTGGCTGTGGCCCCACTGGGACCACTGTGGTCACAATTCTTGGTCCAGCAGCTGTAACAAATAGCATCAAAACTTTGTAAGCTTTATAAGGCCCACCTGCTTCAAGCACCTAATCTTGGTATAGCCTCTTAACTCTGTTTTTTTTACTCAATATACATTTATAGAGGCTTAGGTACACTAATGTGACTTAAGCCTCTACTTATAGAAAGGTTTAAGGAGAATTCCCCCTAGACGGCGACCCTTGGATACTCTAGCTATAATTGACTATATTCTTTATCAAATTTCATGTTAAAATAATCACTTACAAAGATAACTTATCTGCTCAAAAATTAAACTTACAAAGCATTTAATCTGCAGACTACAAATATCTTTTTAAATTATAACATCTTTTATTAACTTCTAAAAAAACCTTGTACTACTCTCTCTGTCATGCTTCTTTTCCATGTTGGTGGTACTACAATTGGTTCTAAATCCTATAAGAGTTTAAAAGGCTATGTAATAACAATATTAATGAAATGCATGCTTAAAAGTAAAACTTATTAAAAAGAAGAATGTACTAACATAAAAAAATCACAAGAAAAGAGGAAATTACTGTTCTGATCTGGAAGGAGACTGCAGTGCGTCAGTTGGCTCTGTGACAGATGTTGGTGACAACAACTTAGGTTTAGTTGTTGTATTAACATAACTTACATAACTATTAGCAGCTTGGTGCAAAAGGATCCAAATATACAATTGGACTAGCACCTCTTTGTTTAGTATTGGACCTGTGTCAGTTCATTGACTGTATAATAGTAATCTGTTTATTTACTTACACCAAGTTGATGCATTTTTTTTCATTTATTTATTTTAAGGGACTTTGTCACTGAGCGACCTGATATTGCCCTGTTGATGACTGCAAGATTTACATCACTTACAATCAATTCTTACTTAGACCTAAATAAGCTAATCTAAATAACATTTCAGCCTCTCCCGACATAGGTAAGGCCAAGATGCCATTCAGGAAACCAATATGCATTGATCTGCTTCGACCTTTAGAGGTTTGCTATGAAAGTACGATAAACAGATCTTACACTTACTATACTGTTATAAGTAATTAATGACATTAAATGTCTGATGTCTAAATAAATGAAGATAGAAATAGGAGGATGTTATTAATTCTATGTCATCATAATCTTTTTTTAATGTTAACATAAAAGTATGAAGGTTATTGACAAATATGTAAATCTGACCTTCACAATTGATTGGGTAGATGAGGTAGGATAATGGATACCTTTTCCTAATTTTAGTAAAAACCGTGTCACAACTCAGTTTTAATTTACACTCATGAAATAACCTTGTAGTAGCCATGAGAAATTGTTACAAGGGCATTGTTGAAACATATCTGTTTAATTGTATTTGTTTTAAGAGTAGGTACTTACTGGGTGCATATTGAGGAGTATAGGGGCTGGAAGGCCCTACGCCGCCGACAGCCTGGGAGTAGCTCGGCGGCGCCGCTGGCGGCGGCTGCAGGGAGTGCCCATTGCCCCAGCCATATGGGGGAGGATTGCCGCTTTTCTCCATGCCTATTTAGAACACCAACGCGAGTATCACTGCCAAGTAAACACTACAGCAAGAGTGCGCTCTGTAATGTAATCAATATTCACAAATACGATGATGCAATAGAAACTTGAATGCTATTTTTAGGAATGATTCCGAACCAATTCAACACAAAGCAGATGCCCAGTAAAATGTCGTTTCCAGATATTTACCTGTGGATTTAGGTCGAGACACTATCTAACTGCGTTTAGCGAGTGCGTAGTAGTTTAGTATACAGTTATTAATTAACAAAGTTTTAACAAAAACAATTGAAATTGAGATTCCTAGTTCGCGGAGATGAAATTGTAAACGACGTGATCACAGATAGGCGATATACATAGGTACAAGTTACATACACTACACACACAACACAGATGGCGTATATATAATACCGGTATGTACTCTGTGGAAATTGCAAGCAAAGCAACTACAGAAAAAAAACAATAATCATTACAAAGTTACGGTTGCTATGTTGGTTAACATGCAGTGCTATTAGTAATTTGACTGTAAATATTACTAATAGACCAGAAAATTTTATACTATTCGCTAACAAATACCTGTTAAATCATGTTAGACAATATAACAACAACACTGCCATCGAATTCGATCGAAGGACCAAGTGAATTTCGTATTTTCATTATCGACATTACGTCATTCTCAGTGTTACCATATTAGAAAACAGTTGTTGTCAATGTATGTTGTATTTATAAATTTTATTTCGTTCGTACATTTCATTAAAAACTTAAGTAGGCTAGTGTTAAGGGAAGTCTAATTTTGGTGATTGATGTAATCATCTATTTTCCTTGTAAGTAAACACGTTGACATAATTACATTTCAACTGAGTTAAATGTTGATTCGATGATTCATTTGAGTTTCCTCCTAATTCATAGTACCTAAGGACCAGTGTTATTCGAGATGTCTTCTCCACGCCCAAAATCTCCTCGCACTCCTGTTTTGCCTAAAAAGGAAGAAAAGGCAGAGTCAATTTGGGATAAATTGGGAACTATAGGACGCAAAAAAGGCATTAAGGAAGGTATGAACGCAGAATTTATCTATAAAGAAACCATTTGTGCATTCAATGTGTGGGTTGTACAACCAGGTACTTACTGTAATGACTTCATCTTTCGGGAATTTTGCACTCCATCATTCCTATTTAACTATTATATTAATAAATCTGTATTATAAAACAAAGTTGTGTTAGTTACACCGCTTAAGTCAAGACCGGGAGAACCAATTTCTATGATCTTTGTTTTTTTGGGTTTGTGTCCGCCCCAAATAGGATTATAACCATTAAAATATCAAAAAAGTAGACACAAAAAAATCATGATGATTTTAAATTCGCTTCCACAGTTAACAGTTCCTGTCACACATGACTGTTAGGCGGGACGGAGTCCACAGGGTCAACTCGTAATAAATACAAACATGTCAAAACTGTCATTGGATTTTTTTTGGTTTACCTATGTATTGTTCAACCTGAAGTTTTACAAACTATTTTATAAAATTTTCTCAATTCAGTTCAAGAAGTTCAGGCAGAAGGAAAATATGCGATTGACTCACCAGGCAGCCCAAATGCTCCTGAAATTCCACCTGAAGATTACAGCTTGCGTAAGTTTATATCAAAATATTCTAAAAGGTATTTGTCTCATAGCTATTTAGGTCCATTAATATGTGTTTTATACCTACTTTGTAGTTGATAATGAAGAAAGAGCAATTATTGAGCCCCGCTCCCTTGAAGATCCTAGGGTCAAAGAGCTCATTCAAGTTTTGATTGAATGGATAAATGATGAACTTGCAATGCAACGGATAATCGTCAAAGACATAAGTGAGGACCTTTATGATGGACAAGTACTTCAAAAGCTTTTAGAAAAGCTTGCAGAGAAAAAACTTGATGTACCTGAGGTAACACAGTCTGAGGAAGGACAAAGGCAGAAATTGGCTGTTGTCCTGAAAGAAGTTAACAAGGTAACATTCACATTTATTAAAAACATGTTCATGAGGAAATAAAAATAAGTATTAGATTTGCTATATTTTATGTTTAATGTTTTTTACTCATAGGCACTTTATGGGTCACCAAAACCTGTACAGAAATGGAGTGTTGATTCAGTTCATTCAAAGAACATTGTCTCCATTTTACACTTGCTGGTGGCTTTGGCCCGTCATTTCCGAGCTCCCGTGCGTCTGCCTGAAAATGTCAGCGTCAATGTTGTTGTTGTAAAAAAAGATGCACCAAATCAGCTGTCTCACAGGTAATCAACCTCGATAAATCATATGCACTTCAATAGGTCCAGGTTTCTTGTCTAGAATCCCCTAAGACAGTCAATTGATATTTCAGAACATATATTGAAGATATAACAAGCACCTATGACGACCTTGGAATGAAAGGAGAACGTGATGCATTTGATGCTTTGTTTGACCATGCTCCAGAGAAGCTACAAGTTGTGAAAAAGGTAGGTATTTCTATAGTATTATATATTTAACTAGCTTCTGCCAGCGACTTCGTCCGCGCGGAATTCGGTTATAGCGTTCCCGCGGAAATTGAGTGTTAAACTATAATAAATTATATACTAAAACCGTCCTCTTGAATCACTCTATCTATTAAAAAAAAAACACTTCAAAATCCGTTGCGTAGTTTTAAAGATCTATGCATACATAGGGACAAACAGCAGAAGCGACTTTATTTTATACTATGTAGTGATACTAATAATAAGTGTGTAATAAAATGTAGCTGTAATTTAAGAAAATGTTCAAGTGGGATAAAAACTAGAAGGGGTACAAATAAAGTACAGAAGCAAAAAAAAGGTCTGTACCATCTACCTACTACACAGTCAATGCTTATGCTTTAATCAGGAGAATTAATGAATTGGGTTGCCAGACCATTGGTGGGGAGATTACCAATTACCACTCTTCAACATATAGGGTAATTTTGTACAAAGAGTTACCCACAGGATAACATTTTATACAAAATGGGTATTAATTCGCGGTCAAGGTGCTTCATTCGCAAATATTAAGGTAATAATGTTCCGCTTTTTTCAGTCACTAGTTACGTTCGTCAACAAGCATCTGAGTAAAGTGAATCTAGAAGTGACAGACTTGGACACTCAGTTCCATGACGGTGTCCACCTGTGCCTCCTGATGGGGCTGCTGGAAGGGTTCTTCGTGCCGCTTTACGACTTCCATCTGACACCGCAGGATTTTGACCAGAAAGTGCACAATGTTGCATTTGCGTTCGAACTAATGCAGGATGTTGACCTTCCCAAACCCAAGGCAAGACCTGAAGGTAAATAGTGTGTTGGTCAATATTATCGAAAACGAATATAAATCAAAGGCTATCGAGCATTGGAAGTCTGTACCTGGACAACAACACTCGAAAGCTCTGATCAAGGGCTATATGACAAACCTATCTAAAGATCTTCTACATCTCAAAATATATAAATCGAACTAGAAGCCTGACTGGACACTGAAAACTTAACAAGCACTTAGCCCAAAGGGGAATGAAAGAAAGCACAATGTGCAGATTCTGCCATGAAGCAGAGGAAACGCCTCTGCATATCCTCTGTGAGTGCGGACATTTCATACATAAACATAGTATCTTCCCAGGGAGACTATACACCCTAAAGAGATACAACATATCACCGCCCAAAGAATCTGGAAATTCCTGGACTCAATGGGTTTTCAGGTGAACTGTAAAAAAACTCAAAAGGGCCGTCACAATAGATCAGCCATGGTCGAGGTGACACACATATGGCCCTACAAAACCCTCAATAATAATAATAAATTATTAGTATTAATGTCTCGCCCGGAAATGTAAAAACAAAACATTATCCTTAAATTACTTGTCCCACCTGATTTATTCGGTCATTAGTTCCAATTTTGTTAAGCTTAATTCATGTTATTTCCATTTCAGATATTGTGAACTTGGATCTGAAATCAACACTTCGAGTGCTCTACAATTTGTTTACTAAATACAAGAATATGGCTTGAGATAATCTATGTCACTAATGATCTGCCATTAACACAAATTAAAAAATATTAACATTAATCAATCAACAATGAAGTGTTTTATAATATAAAATATAACTGTAATATATTACATCGTTTTAAATTAACAAATTAATAATTAAGTTCGTGAATGTTGTGCCTTGAATAAATATTAAAATGAGATCTGTCTACTATTCATTGGTTTTTATTTTAATGACAGACCCAGCATATCAAAACCTTAATAGTAGTTTATTCAACTGCTACACAATAAGGTCTTAGGGCTGTTTGTACAGTTGCATACACAACTTTATCTCCTACACTCATTTTATAAATCCCGATCGATGCTTCAAAAACTGTCCACAATGTATCACACATTCGATTTTTATTTTCAAGCTAGAGCAGATGTTTGAATTTCGAATGCATATAGCCTATTGACAGCTCACGTCACGAATGACTGTTAGGCGGTACAAAGTTTCCCAGGTCAGCTCGTTAGATAATAAAATGCGAATATAAAAACAGTGTCGTTTATTTACTAAATTTAAAAAAGTTGCTAATACATAGTATGAAAATACAATAATAATTTGCCGGCAAGATCGAAAGATTAGTGACCTGTTTTTACGGCGAACATGTGGTTACAAAGATCTTAATAATAATGTTATCTATATTACAGCGCAGATCACCTTTATGGCGAAATTGAACATTGTGTTTGATGTCTGTTTGTTGGATACCGCTACAGTTCAATAAATTGCACCAGTAAAGCTATTTTAAGTCGCCTCACAAATTAGGACCAGTTTAAAATGCCTCAAGGCCAATACAAACGAGCGACATTGTCTGATTAGATTTACTGTCAACGGTTGGCAAATAATGTAAATAATATAAAATAACGGACCTCTATGAATTTTGACTTTCAAAACTTGTTGCGCCACTAGATAAATAGTATACCTAAGGCCTCGCTTAGGAACAAGCGACGCCATGCGCGAGGCTTTGGCGGAGCGTCAATGCTACCTAAAATAAGACGTAGTGAAGTGAATAAGCGGGGGGAAACGGTACTACATAAACACTTTCATATTTTCTCGCTTGACGCTCCGCTCCGCTGAACGCATCGCGAACCTCGCCGCAGCTGGTCCCTGAGTGAAGCCTATAAATGACTGACTTTTGAATTATGCCTTAAAAAATAGGTACTCAAGAAAGTTTTGAAGGCGTCTTTACATAAGGTGCAATATGATTAAAAATAAAATATTTTCATTCATAACTTATTATAGGTCTAAAAATAAAATCAATAGAACATTAATAACATAACATTTCATCATCTTGGCATACTAAAATCAATACAAATATGGTCATGGTTATAAAAATAATGAATTACAATTGGTCCAAATAAAACAATGGTGATTAAACTATTAAAAAAGTGTATATATAACTTTTATTGATGACTCTTCATTAAAAAATGTAAGCTTGATTCGAAAAATGTTCACGCAACTTAGAAGGGGCGGGGCGTGGCGAAGCACCTTAAGCCATCGACGCAGGGTTTTATTACATCCGCAGGCCTTCTAAGTTGTGTTGTGCTATATGCATGACTGAAAAGTTAGGCCACTACGTTTCAGTCGCCGTAGCATTTACCAAAATTAACGACAACGCATCTCGAGCCCCTTTACGTGGGGTACATCAATAATATCATTGTTACCCCCATAGCATATAAAAGGCCACTATTAAACAACACAAATATCAGTGGCGGTTTTAGGGGGGGGGGGGGTCCTGGGGGTCATGACCCCTCCCCAAAACCGGACAAGTCCCATAGAAAAATGACCATTTCACCAATCATAGGACTCGTGACCCCCCCAAAATCTTTGTCTGACATATATATATATAATAAAACGTGTAATACGATCCACTGAAAACGTAAAAACCATTTTTTTATTATTAAGGCAATACGAGCGTATTTATTATTTTCCTTTTTTCGTTGCGCCCTAAGTTCCAAATGCAACACTTACGAGTCATTCGATATTACACCGAGAAGCTGACAGATGTTAAACGAATGGCAACGAGTTAATGATCAAATAAAACTATAAAACTATGATAAATAAATTAAGCATATGACCATCCTTTACAATAATTAACGAATTGAAATAAAAACACGCTTAGCTAATTCAGAATACCTAGTAAAAATCTGTTGGTCAGCAGCATCAGGTTTTCAGTGAGTTGTGTTACACGTTGTATTATGTGGTTAAAAAAAATGCTACAAATTTCATAAAATTAACATAATAAAACCACAGAAAAGATACGAACCATTATATGGTAATGCTTTTGCAGCTATAATTTACAATATAAGTAATTACCCTATAACGTAAGTGATTTGGCCTCAAAACGTGCAGGATGTATTTTATTATATCCATGATTATATAATATTTGCGTCAAGTTAGCTATTAAATTTACCTTTAAAAATAATTTCATAATAAAATACTTTTTTTTAATAAAACGATACTAAGTAGTTTATTTATGTTACCCTTCAACTTAACTTTTACACAACAACAGATAGGATATCAGCTAGTATATGTATACTCGTAGAATAGGTTTAGAGTAGCTATTAGAAGTTGAACCTTTTACCGACGCAACACAACCGGGCGATCAAGGGAGTTTATAACATTGTTAGAAACACTACTCACAAAAAACGTGATGGTAATTGTATTGACACGTTAGGTACGAAAAGTTATATTCCTGACCAATGCAACATTGTCAGCTGCCCAATTTCAGTCGCTAGTCATAAATCACAATCACAACTTATAATAAAGTTAGGGTGAAAGAATATAATATATCACCAAGATTTCATCACGATAAATGAGTATTGTATCCGAAAAATTAACTTAATACACACCATATAAATACTAAGACTTATAATAAAAAAATACGGGTAATAATTTAATAAGTAAGTACTGTTAATTAATTTAAGGCTCGTTCAAGATCCCTGCATCACTTTTAATTAATATAAATCTTGGCCAGTATTGAAATAATACGCATTTAGAGCATACTTTCGCACATTTAATACTTAAAGATAAATAATCCTATTAAAATTGGAATGTATCTCCGACATGATTATTGTATGAATAAAAAGTAAATGTAAATAATACTCTTAATAAGCAGAATTCAAGCAAAATTATTGCACGTTAATAAAAATTAAATTCGACCACTATAAGGAGGCGATCACTATTCAGTGTATGTAGCGTACTTCAAGTCACCTTATAGGCTAAGTATATGCATGCTTTGACGTTTATATACAGCAACACGGCTGTAATTCTGACAATCTATATTAATTACGGCTTCTTATATTTTCTGTATTGACATTGAGATCAAATAGATTTGGCATGTCTGTTTTAAACTGATTTCACATGTCCGTATTTGCCGTGAAGCTAAACCCAGTCAGTTTCTACTTTATGATCTGTAACTTATTAGTGAAGTACAATATACGTCATCTAGACTACAACATTATAAAAAGACTACATCTACAGTGCTTCAATGTAGTTGGCAACACGAGTTAGTTATATTTATCTATAGTTAATCATACTTCCCGGCCAGCTACATCCACGTCTGTTCGTAACTGTCTAATGTAGGAAGTTCAGTAGACAGTGATAGAATCAATGTCATCGATAAACACTAGCAAGCTACCAAGCGTTCTAAGGTAAATTTTCAGGGACGCATAATGATCAGCGTTGTAGGAATAATACTATTGCATACTACTAATAGGGTAAGATCATCATTAGTTGCTTGGTACGTACGACTTGATCGCTTTCCGTTCAGTATGGAGTTTATAAACTTTCTATTTGGCGAGGACCTACACTAGGTAGTGTAGGTACCTAAACTATACCAGTATGCCATCGCCAAACAAGAAGTGTCGCAATGTTGGTATAAAACTAAACTGCATCGTTGAAAAAACAGTACTAACCACACTGAAGGTATTATCATTTATCCACGAGTCGTATCTAACCTTATTATTAATAGAACATTTTCGTTATTATATGACCACCTAAAGATACTGTTTCCATTAATAACTACTGCAATGTGGATTACATGGGAGCTACCTTACGTTTCGATATTTATTGGGGATTTTAAAGCTAAAACTGCTAAACTTGAAATTAATTGACACTGATAATTACAAATATGTATGTGAAGTTCGTAATATTCGTTCGCTAAGTTCGTAATATTCGAATGCACAATACCCAATACATGACTTCACATTTTATAAAAGCATTCCCGACATAAGTAAAATCGCACAAAATTATTTTGGAAGGATACACTGGAGTTCGAAATTTTATTTTTTAAACTGGTATAGATTCCCACATGAGAACTGTTTTCACACTAATTGTCAAGAAATACATGCAAATTGAATTCACACACGTGAACAGACGGAATGGAAGACGTCGTAGATCATTCAAAGTTCACTAAAGTTCACTTAGTTCCAGTCATCTCAGAAATAATACCAAAACCAATTTAAACTAAATATTTACATGTGAGAACGAAACCGGTATGAGTGTTGCGATGTGCGCGAAATAATATATATCTAACAAAGGAGGCAATCAGGAGACATGTTGAAAGCTAGAGATATAACGAACGCACTGCAGATGACGGTGTCAATTCGTGTCTTCCAAGTCTAGGGGATCGTCCTCGAAGGAAATGTTGCGGCTGATGCCCGCGTGCTTGTGGGGCAGCCCCAGCGATCGCGCCTTCGATGCCTCTAGTCTCATGACCTACGCAACAGATCACAGTGTCAATCACGAAACAGCGAGGATATCAAACTACCAAAATGACGACTGGAGCTTAAGATAGACTAGTTCAAGTTCCAATCGTTCCGTAACAAGCAAGAGCGGCGAATAGGCTTGTCATTTGTGGGTTTTTGGCGTCCAGTCGTCATTTGGGTTGGCCTTGGCGGATACAATACAGTGTAAAAGAACCAGCATGCCGATAAAAACTTTACTATCACATCGCTTTAAACAAGGAAGAGTACAGATCTAAAAAGCTTTTTCTAAAAAAAGATAATAGGATATTATCTATTGTATGAATATAATTTTTCTTTTATTTATCATTTATATTATTATAATTACACCTAAAATATGCGCCGCACCATTGAAAACCGCGGCGACATTTTTCATTACATTTTAACATGTTTACGTACAATACCAAGTTTAGGAAGATACAATAATACAACAGTTTACAACATACTGTATGTATATGTACATACAATGCGACTAAAAATACGAGCTGAATACAACAAACTATCTCAATTTCCGTCTATTAAATTTTAGATTAAATCACAAGGCCATAAAAGTGGTAAAATCATATTGGTTTGGTGCAGCAGCACTGTAAAGAAACTGTGGTATAAAATCATTATAGCTTCGCTAGATGAAACGAATACAGCCTGGTATAGTACTGTTGGCTTATGACAAAAAACAAGTTAGTATGTTGTTAATTCTACTATACCAAAAGCAAGATTACAGTTATTAGTTGTTTATGAGAGTTAAATACTATTTCATAAAAAAAATGGTAATAATATTTAAGAAAGTCTTTGGGGTCATAGCATGCACGTCTATGGGTTTCCGACTTCACATAATGCATCGTTTACTAGTATAGAAAAACAATCTACAAACACAAACACACTTCGAAACACTACGGAAGAAGTTTTTTTATCTACTGACAAACATAGTTCACTAGAATCTCCGTATTGATAGCTGCTAGGATCATATTAGAGGAACATGAAAAAAAAAACATTCATAATAAAATGATAATACACGACATGCAAAAACCAATGGTAAAGCTTAAAGCGTACAGCGCAAGTCACTAGGAGGCTAGTGTCAATCCTTTTCTCATTTATTGCTCAATGAGGGTTTCCTAAAACAACGCTCACCAGGTGGCCAACCAACTGGTCCAAATAGCTGTCACACAGTGTATATTATTTGTTATATCAGGTCATCTCAAAATGATAACGTTTGAATTTTTTTTTTTTTTTAGTTATTATAAGCAAGCTTTTGACCACGATCTCACCTGATGGTAAGTGACCATGTACTCGAAGGTGATACATGCTTACTTGTTTATTATTTATTATTTAGTGTGGTTATTTTTCAGATATTAGTAAGTTTTTCCTATTCGGACAAAAGTAATTATAATTCAATTTTAATATTAATTCAGTTCTGAATTTTGTTCATAAACATAGAAATTTCTCTTTTAGCACTAAAACGGAAATTCGGGAACTTTTACGTTGGTCATAGCATTGCATACATTTCGACAGCTTTTAGACCAGACGGTAGCGCCATCTGATCGCGAGAAAAATAGAGGAAATGCTCATTGTTTCAAAAATTAAGAAACCCCGCAAAAGTTGTTAGGAAAATGTGGTTTCAGTTAATTATGTTGAAATTTTGGTATGTTGTATGTCCTGATCAAAAATCCCTTTGGGTGGTACCAAGGTTTCCGGGTCAGTTTCCAAGATATGATCAATTTTGTAGAGTCCATACTTACATACCTGCACCCGAGGCTAAGTACCGTTGTCTATGAAAGTGATGATCGATTTGGCGTTTGTTTGCCATTGCGAATTAAAAGAAAAACGCACTAAATCACGATTTTTACGTTTCATTTACTTAGGTAAGACGTATATCCTGCGTTCCTGCTTAACCATGAAACGAGAATCGCGGTCAGAATTAGTTTTTTTTTGTGGTCGAGCTAATGGTGCGTTTACATGCTTGGCAAGCTCCGGCAAGCATACAAGACGCAGCTATATGTTAGAGTGCGACGGCAATACATCGAGCTCACTGTAATGTATATCTGCGTCCTGTATGCTTGCCGAAGACTGCCAAGCGTGTGAAGTGAATGCACCATAAAATATTAAAAAATAAAACTTATGTGATGTGCACTGACGTTAGGCAGTATGGCCTCTTTAGCCAGCACCGTGGGACGAACTAGAAAAAAAAGTGCACTGACGTTGACATTTGACATGCAATTAGGAAGTCTAGATGTCATCACAAAGAGTTTTAAGGTTTATAACAACAGAACGCCGCTGGGAAAATAAAGTAAAGCTACATAGTCTTGCCTTTGGGTACGAAATCTAAAATATCTCGAGAACGGACTCGGGGACCATGGTAGCACCCTATGGGACTTTTGATCAGGGCACTTATATATTAATCTACAAATTAACTGAGACCACATTTTCCTAACAACTATTGCGGGGTCCTTTATACTTTAAAATCTGTCGACGCGTCAATAAGATGAAAATGGCCTAAACACGTGCGATGGTTTGCAATAAGACATTACAACAAAAGCGATAATGTTCGAATGACATGTATGTGGAACTTACTCGAGCCATTTCCAAGGCTCTGTGTCCGGAGTGGCGATTGGAGTTGGAAACTGTGCAGTGCCAAACAGATTATGAGAGACATCACTGGAAGCGCATTGTTCATTTGTAAACAATATATATATATATATATATATATATATATACACCTTGCTAATGTTGATATGCGTTAATTTTAAGGGAACATTCTTCAGGCCTAATTAAGTTAATTTCTCCAAGAAACCAAGGTGCTTGCTAACACTGTTCTTAAAATATTCAAGATTTTAATTTAATCACTTATGTACTTTAAGGCATTCACTGCCACCGACGCATATATGCGTTTTGCTGACTTTCCCGCAGTGCCTCGAACGCACATGTGCGTTGCAATGTTCCCTTAATGACAGATGTGGCACCTGGCGAAAGTTCGTAAAAAGAAGTGCCACTGAAGTGAATGCGTTAAACCGGAGTAAAATCTATCTAATTATTTATTTTTTATTTTCTTATAATAAAGAGTTTCCAAATCTCCTTTGTGTATGACAATCGTTTCTGTTAATGTCCCAAGTACTATGCCGAAGTTAAGACATCAACATAAACACCCGTATAAGCGAAACATACAATTTGGTGATTATTATTATTATTTTGTTATATTTGTGCTGGTGTGATAATAGCCGGAGCTCGTTAGATGAGATTGAATAATTTTCGATTCCGTTGCAGTCTATGAGATAAATAAGCTAATTAAGTGACACGGTAAGAAAAAATCCAATAAGGCCAAAAATCACGGGGTGCAAATCGACGTTCGATATCTATTCTAATCATAGTGACCCCGGTGTATGGGCGAGGAACCATTTCGGGGATGTATTTACAATAGATAGTGAATAACATAACATTAAGCGTTAAAATAATCGTTTGATGCTGACGTGTGTTTAGTGAAGCGAAGCGTTGCGCGATGTCAGTTCGTTATTATGATGTAACCGTGGGTTAATTTCGGGTCTTAGTTCAGTTAAAGTTAGTTGTGAAATAATTTTATTAATATACTATGTTTTTAATTTGTTTAATTTCTCACCTCCGCTTTGAGCTCGGCGACTTGTTCTTGCAATTCGCGCACCCTCTCCGTGTCATCCATGTTGTTCCGGAGCTCGCCTTCCGTGGCCATTACCTCGTTCTGTCAAAGAAGACGTTTATTATGTCGATCGAAGAATAATACTGAGCACCACACACAGCGATATTTGATACTTACTTTTAGTTTATATTCTGATACTTCGGTTTCCAGCTCCGCTATCCTTTGGGCGTCTTCCATATTCCTGATGTTGGCCTGCATGGAGTCGTATTTCGCCTGAGGAAAACGAATTAATGTATCAATGCAGTAAATTAAGTAAAAATCTTGATACAATATTACAAATTGGGATAGTGAACCCGACAACCCGTGTACGAGAAGATAATATAAATGATAGCCATCATAGTTCCCAGAGAGGCCAGACAAATGTGATATTGGACAGGTCAAGCTTGGACCTATAATTTGACTGTACATATTCCAAGTTTTTAATATATGATTCGTCGCGTTACTTTTTCCATTCCTCGAACATTTTTCATCTGCTTCGGCTTCTACGAGGGGTGATCCAAAAGTAATGATAACTGAATACTTATTGAATCGGATTAAAATAAATAGGTATGCCGTTACTGGCCATAAAGACTCCTTAGTAAATAAAAAAATAAAAAATGAGAATATATGTATCTGTATGAGTTGCAGCTGTTTTTTCACGAGCAGTCGGAACAATAACGCAAAAATGGAGAAAACTGAGGTGAGAGTGGTTGTTAAATACTTCTGTTTGAAAAAAATGTGTACTAAAGATATATACGCTGAATTAATGGGAATACTGGGCGAGTCCGCTCCACCGTATTCCACAGTGGCATGGTGGTCAAAGGAGTTTAACTTGGGAAGAACATCTACTCAAGATGAACATCGCGAAGGCCGTCCATCTGACGCCATTACTGGAGAAAACGTCGAAAAAATTAATGATCTCGTTTTAACAGATAGAAGGATGACTATCAGGCATCTAGTTGAGCTCACAGGCATCTCGTATGGCAGCATTCAAAGAATCTTAACTGATGAACTACACATGAAAAAAGTCTCCGCTCATTGGGTGCCTAGAATGTTAACGGCTGAACAAAAGAAAATACGATGTGAGATTTCGAAGTCTAATCTTGACAAATATCAAACTGATCCCGAAACATTTTTGCGTCGGTTTGTAACCATGGACGAGTCTTGGATCCACCATTTCGATCCTGAGACAAAAGACAAAAGCGGCGGGGTAAACTTCGAGCTGGCATCCTGTTTCACCAGGACAACGCACCGCCCCATAAGGCCGGCGTTGCGATGGCTGCCATCCGTGATTCAGGGTTCGAATTGCTGGAACACCCCCCATATTCGCCAGACCTAGCCCCCAGCGACTTTTATCTCTTTCCACGGCTGAAAGAAGATCTTAGAGGCAACAAATTTTTAAATGATGGCGAGGTAATGGCCGCTGTGGAGGCATTTTTGGAGGGTCAAGAAAAAGTTTTTTTTTTAAAGGAATTCGTGATCTGGATAAACGATGGTCTAAGTGAGTAGACTTGAAAGGAGATTACGTAGAAAAATAAATTATTTTATTAAACATTTTATGTGTCTTTCATACTGATTATCATAACTTTTGGATCACCCCTCGTACTCTGTTGTAATTTACGTTCAGAGCTCGTTCGGTGCAATTCCAAAGTTGTTTTCATAAAAACCAGAGCCATTTTTCTGTATGTCTAAAACAGAGTGTACCTTGCTCTCGAGGTCGGTGTACTTGTGCTGGAACTCCCTCTGGCGCGCCTGCAGCGCCCGCTCGCGGCGCAGCGCGGCGTCGAGGCTCTCGCGCAGCTCGCGCGCCTCCTCGTCCTGGCGCCGCAGCTGGTTCGTCGACACGTGCACCTGGGTCTCCAGCTCCATCAGCTGTCGACGCAAACACCAAACAATAAAGCCTGCCATATGCAGTCGGAATTGATAACATTAAATTTTTTAACACATCAATTTTATTAGCTTCTTGGGGAAAAATTGTGAGCTACGCGGGTTACATCGCGAGAGACGTCTAGTTATACTTACTGGCTGTATAATATAATAGCAACTGACCTTGAGCCGAGCTTCCTTCAGTTCAGTGAGCGCCTCGACCTCCCGGATCCTGGCGTTCATGAGCTCCTCGTCTAGTTTCTGAACGTCGGCGGAGCGCCCCTCCCACGCGCGCAGTAGCTTCTTGGGGGTAGCCATAATGTCGGAGACCACGGTCGATGGCACCGGCGCCGGCGCCGGCTCTTGCCTGTGCTCCTGGTTATAAAGAACATTTCGAATTTGTACTATTACATACAAAGTGCAGTCTTTGGCAATTTGGCATTGGCAATCGAGCCACCTGATGATAAGAACTCATTATTACTCATTATCATGGAACAGGGATGTAAAAAAAATACAAGACTTCAAATACCGCTCAATGTCCATCCCATAAGGGCCCTGAAGTATGTTGAGCATATCCGATTTTACTTGTTTTGACGCACACAGACCCGCACAACATTTACTGTTGTTTACATTGTAATTTATGGTTGCTATATAAAAGGAAGAACTCAGCGCCCTCATTGACAGGTCTGCTGAATTAGAAGTGCTGCAAAGTCAAATATTAAATCAAATATTAGTATTTTTAGTAAGCTTAAACGGATGCTTGCTTACCTGGAGATATCTCTGCCACGATTCTGAGAGTTCTGTGACGCGTTGTCGCAAATCTTTTAGAGACAAATTGGCTTCGGCCTCGCGCAGCTTTACTGCGATTAGTTCGTCCTGAAACAAGAGTTGTTTATTTAAAACTAAACGCAATTCAAGGATGTGTGTAAAGTTCCCAATCCGCTCAGGGCCGCGTGGGGATTATAGAGCGGACACTGGTGATGTGAGGCCTGTGTCCAGCAGGGAGACGTCAATAGGCTGTTATAGTAGTGGTGGTTTGCTGTATCCGTACACTCGTCTCATTGTTGTAGGTAACCTCTTGACTCAGGTTTAATTGCGTAAACTTAACTCGAGTTGAGGCTAACCCGAGGTTAACGGAGGTTCGGGGCATATTATGATGATCGAGGCCAGTACAACAAAACGCTACTTTTTCGGTAATACCAATAGCTAATCGTTTGGTGATCTAGCAGTTACCATGCAGGGCCCTGGGCACGTGCCAAGAGTGTCTAGTGGGAAAGAGGGGCTTGGTTAACGTCGTTGGTGCAAGATGCAAGTCAACCTGCGTCTTCTAAGGGTGGGTTTGATTCAACGGGCCCTCAGTCGAGTAAGACTGTACCTGCAGGTGCGCCACGTTGTTGTCGACGCGCTGGCGGCGCAGGCTCTTGTTCTCGTTCTCGAGCTCGTCGATGCGCGCGCCGAGCTCGCGCTCGGCGGCCTCCCGCTCGGCCGCGTCGAGCCGCGCCCGCACCAGCTCCCGCTGCAGGCAGCGCGCCAGCTCCTCCTCCTTCGCGCCGCTCGCCGTCTCCGTGCCCTCCAGCGACGATTGACGCGAGTTGTTCTGTGTCGTTTCATTAAAAAAGAAACGTGAAGGCTAGCTCCGAGCTTCCCTAACTGTGCGCCGTAAATTATAAATACTAGCACCGTATTTTTTTTAAAAAGCTTTACTTATTCGGTATTGGCGATAACAAAATAAATAAGCAAATATCTCTTCTCACGGATCTCACTGAGAATGAATCCCGGGTCACACCGAATGCGTCGTAAAGCGCGTTGAAAGATTTTCGTGAATCCAAGACCCTTACACACAGCAGTGCGAATGACGTTCGGGTGTCACCCACACTACTACAGAATACCGGAGTGGCGTACCTGGCGAAGTATATTATTGTATCACTAGCTTCAGCCCGCGACTTCGCGCGCGTGAATTTCGGTTATCGCATTCCCGCGGGAACTATGCGTTTCTCCGGGATAAAAAGGAGCCTATGTCCTTTCCCGGGACCTCAACTACTTTCGCATTTATAATGTTAAATATGGATGGTTGTGACCCGCGGCCGGCGCTCACCTCGGCGATGGTCATCTCGAGCATGTGGATCTCGTCGCGCGCGACCGACAGCCGCTGCTGCGCGTCCATGTTGGCGCGCCGCAGCGCCTGCACCTCGCGGGCCAGCGCGAACGTCTCCTCCTCGCCCTCGGCGCGGTCCACCTGACGCACACATTTTTTTTTGTAAAAGTTTTTTTTAATGATTAATTAGCGCTGTCATTTTAGCATAATAGGTGTTTTGGTGACCATACTGTAAACCTGTTACTGTAAATAAAAATAATAATCAAATCAATCATTTATTCAGCCAATTGGCTATGGGTGAAAAATGACAATGTGCTCGATTCTTTTTTTAAGGATAGGAATAACCTTCCATATCAAGAGAAAAAAATCTCAGAATTTTCGGTGCCGTAGATTCTGCGTAAAAAATAAAATTGGTTTTGCGTTACGACGATTGAAATAAAGGTGTTTCCTTGGTCCAAGTATGCATCAGTACTGCTTAAAAAAAAGTGTTGACACTATTGACATTGTTGATTTTTTCAAGTAGTAGTGCTGCATACTTGGACCAAGGAAACACCTTTATTCCAATCGTCGTAACGCAAAACCAATTTAATTTTTTACGCAGAATCTACGGCACGGAAAATTCTGAGATTTTTTACTCTTGATACGGAAGGTTATTCCTATCCATAAAAAAATAATCGAGCACATTGTCATTTTTCACCCATAGCCAATTGGCTACATTGGGGCACTTTTACACGTCAGATATGAATTTACCAGCGCTTCCTAAACCCATTGCTAGAGAAACTCAGCAGGCCTTTTTTCAAAAATCCACATATGATAATGAAGGAACGTAGATATGAACCAGAAACAAGGAAATTAGGCCTGCCACATACAGTTGGAATTCCGTTACGGAATCCTGCGATCTCAGAAACGGCTCAAACGATTTGGACGAAATTTGGAATTTAGGGGTTTTCGGGGGCGAAAAATCAATCTAGTTAGGTAGCTTAGTTTTGTGAAAAGACCTGTTCTCTAAAATTGATTTTATGCGGGATAATTATATTACTCTACGCGATATCTACACGTCCACATCTCTAACTTCTTATGTAGCAGATTTATTAGGTAGGTATGTGAACCGACCTGGCCGCGGACCAGCCGCTCCGCCAGCGCCGAACTCTCCTTCTCCAGGAGTTCCACTCGCTGCTTCAGCAGGCGGTTCTCTTGGCGAAGACACTGCCAAAGTAACATGTACCTCTTTTAATACAGACAACTTTGTTTCTTACTGGAACCCATGTCATACAAAGAAGTAATGCCATTATTAAAACTCTGTCCTCAAGAAGCAATCTAGGCAATCCGTCACGAAATAAAGTACTAAGGTAAACATCACAGTCTTGGACGCACTAAAGTCCAGTCATGGACAGGCCAGTGTCCACCACTGGGGCCCTGTCTACAACTGGTGCCGTTACCTTGCTTTGATTTTATATGAATTCGCTGACAATAAGTAATGTCTAAAAAAACTAGATGACAGAAAGCGTTCATTGCTTAACTTGCTCAAGGAAAAGTTGTTATTTTTTATTGAATAATAAAAAGCAAGATAAATTAGCGTCTAAAGAGGAAAACCTCAAAAAGGCATAAATAAAGTGAGAAGTTATGTTCACAGTTTAGCTAGTAGAAACAAATAACTTCCACTTTGAGATCGTTATCGTTAATTATCGAGTTTTGAAACGAACTTTCAAACTAAAAGAAATTAACCAGTCTAGAATAAAAGTTAAAGAACCGAAAGACTCAAGATCTTTTCTTAAAAGCATCTGCCAAACTCTGCTGAGTAAACATAGTAAAATTTACTTACTCTGAGCACTGCAATGTCACCCTGCTCTTTGGTCTTAATGACTGTGTATTCTTTCTCTAGCTTTTTCATTTTCTTTGGATTGACTTTTATTGAGTACGCTAAATTCATGAATGCGTTCTGATCGGCTTCGGCTTTGGCCGGTAGCTCCTTTTGAATGTACTGTAAAATAAAAATGAGATATGAATTCGGGATTCAGATTAGTGTTACACAGTCTACATTTCACCTGGTTCCATCATCATTCGCCGGCCTTTTTCCCACGTTATGTAGGGTCGGCACATGTTTTCTTCCATTCGCTCCTATCAGCAAATCCTTTAACGCAATCTATCCACACCTTCCTAAGTCTACCTCTACCTTTATATCCATCCACATTCATACCTAATACTCTTCTTGTGATATGACTTTCATCCCTAACCACATCAACCTTACTCCTCATCTTTTCTGTTATTGGTGCTATTTTCAGACTTCCCCTCGTATACTGTTTTCATACCTTTAAAATGCTCTCCATGTCGAGGGACAGAAGGTCGCTTTTGCCCAACGTAAGCATAGCCAGGGCCACTTTGAAGACTATTTCGATGCCCTCCGACAGAAACACGTCCATGATGCGGCAAGCCAAAGGCAGCGACAGCGTTGTAGTGAACAATGTCAAAAACCAACTACTCGCGTATATAGAAGTGCTGAAGCTCTGTAAGTTTAAAAATAACACTTTGATTGAATATTTAATGCGACAAAAAACCGAGTTATCCCTGAACACCGATCATCTGATTTGTTTTTTATTTAACCCTTTGAACGCCAAGGACGCCAAAACGCCAAAGTTGCTATGCACTGCCGTGCCTGCCTACCACACCAACGACACCTATTAAGTTGTCTAACGCCTGGTTCCTACATCCAAACAACGTGTCGTTTTGCTTAAGAATGATTGACAGATTATTTATGGAACAAATGTCAAAAAGTAACCGTCCGCAGGCAAAGCGTTTTGTGGATATAGGAACCGGGCGTAAGCTAAGGGGTAATTAAATACGTAAGCGTAAGATAAATATTCGCTTTCGACGTCAGCCACCCTAGGCGTGTGGGTGACAGCTTTTGTATTTGACATGGGGCGTTGAAAAGGTTAAACAAATGTATGTATTGAACAGTAAACATTTAGCCATAACTGTAACCTCGTAATAACGCACTCCATGACATCACAACATGTAGGTACCCGAAACCAATCAATTAGTGTCGCACAAACAACGATGTGATACCTATTTGGAATTGTCTTTGATTTTACCCCACCTTGATACAAAAATACTTTTTTTCGGATCTCCTACTTTTGGGTCCACTAATATTTTTTTGGTACTTCGGCACCTGCGCTATCTGCAAAACATCATACTTCTTCTACATATATGATAATACTATGTTGATTTTTCTATTTATAGTATCAGATGTGAAGGACAGGTGGTAAACATGCGACAGTTATTACTATTTTTCGCACTTCGTAACAACAATACGGCTGCTTTTATTTAAATTAACAATTGACTCCACATACGATTCCGCCCAGCGGGCTCGCGGCAGCGAACGTGTCAATGCGGATAGAACACAGACCGCGGAAAGGTACTTAAAGCTTTGGTCTCTTGATCGTAATGCACAACGCTGCGGCAGACTCATATTTTATTAATACAGTTGCTCAAAAAATAAACATTTCGATACTTGTTTAGCGTGCGAGAAGTTTGCCATTTCCGAACGAGCACTTTTTGTTTTTTGACGGCTGGTGATCGTGCGTAAAGTTGTATTTCACGCACAGGAGGTTTTTGATTTTAGAACTCGGCAAACGTATTAAAAAAAGTTGTGATACACGTGCGAATTTTTTTTCCGTCCCTTGTGTTAACACTCGCTTTCGCTCGCGTTAACATAAGCAGAGGTTCGTGATAAAATGACATACTTTTCCCCCTCGCATCAAAATGTACCATTATGCCTAAAGCCGACACACGAGCATGCGGATTAATACTTGGTTTTAAGTAATCACCGCAGCCCGTACTAGCGGTTCCGCTTTCGCAATTCGCGGCACACTTGCCTCTTAAAGGAACCCAAATCGTATCTCGTTGGCATGTGGAGCAAGAGCGTGCTCCAATTTATAGCCGGGATAGTTTAGGTAAGAAATGTCTGAAGGGGCACGTACACAGGTAGTCTCAGTAAGGAAGAGCAAGGCTCGTTTTTCTGTCTCAAGATGGTCATATGAAAAAGTCTAGAATGGTCTCTTTAGGCTCACCTGTGCTTGGAAGTGGATGTGGAGGTCGGGTAGCAGTTCCTGGACGAGGTTCTCGAGTTGGAACATGCAGAGGCCCAGCTCCGCCATGCTCGGCTTGAACATGTCTCGCATGCGGTGCTGCTGCATTATCTTCACCAGCACCGCGAACGCCTCCTCTTCAGGCATCTGAGGAAGCGATGATTGTTCGATTGCCGTTACACGTAATGTGTACAATAACTTGCGATCAAAAAAAAAGGAAATTATATTAAGTTTGCGATTAAGATGAAGAAAGAAGCCCCCCTTGGATAGGTATTGCTCACGGGAGTGCAAATTTTCATCGAGGCAGCGACATCTATTATCGCATTTAACACTTATTTCGGGCGTGCGCTGATTTGTATGAAGGTTTTCATTCTAGGTTTACTTTTCTTTTTCTAGTTTTGCGATTAAGATAAAGAAAGAAGAGCAATCTGTTATGGATGTAAAGTAAACAGAAATCATTTCGGCACATTGTCCGTTTTGTCCGCCGATATAGTACGGGCGCACGTGGATTTAATTGGCAAAGCGTCACTCACTTGCATCAGTAACAGTCCAACGATGAACCCTGACCCTTGGCAGTAGCCCA
The DNA here is from genome assembly GCA_963971205.1 of Aethes cnicana. Taxonomy (NCBI): domain Eukaryota; kingdom Metazoa; phylum Arthropoda; class Insecta; order Lepidoptera; family Tortricidae; genus Aethes; species Aethes cnicana. The sequence continues at coordinate 8,178,236 of OZ020272.1, forward strand.
CTTCTCGGTCGTGCAGCGAGTACGCTTTCATGACGTTGAACAGCGACTCTTGTCCGAGCCCGTCTTTTTCTTTGAAGAAATCATGCTCCGGGTATGTGCGTGCAATGTCTCGGCGGATCACTTTCTCACAAGCCGACTTCGCCTGAAAGATAAAACTGTATTAGACCGACCAGTTTACATTTAGCCTGGGTTTAATAGGACCACCATTCATCGGCTGCTGCATTGTGCCACTCCTTATCCATGATGAGAATCTTGAAGGTACCCAGGCTGCAGTGGCGTAGAGATCTTCTACTATCTAAAGTCCCGCGCCTTCACATTTCAAAACGCTTCAATGTATTTAAAAAGCACCACCAACACTCTCAACACATGTGTGCGTGCTGAGGCAGCCATCAACTATGCGTTGAGTGTTGGTGGTGCTTTTTAAATAATAATAAATAAATTGAAGCGTTTTGAAATGTGTAGGCGCGGGACTTTAGATAGTAGAAGATCTCTAACAATATGGTAGCAGAGCGGGCAAAATGCCACCAAAAAATACAAATATTTCATTCGTATTTGTTTTTTTTTACATTAGCGGGCTACAGGAGGGCCTACGATGGGTTTGACACGGGCCTCAGGCGGTGTAGTTACGCCGCCGCCACACTAGAGTAGTGGGGTAGAGTTGAAAAAGTACCTTAATGTATGAAGCGTATAGCTTCTTCTCTGGTGAACTGTCGGCACCTGCCAGCAGCTGCCACACGATTCCCCTGAAGTGATGCGGCACTCCTTGGCGCACGAGGTCGCGCACAAACTGGTTGCGACGCTTCCATTCTGTCTCCCAGTTGTTGACGACTCGCCCCCACGTACTCCATAGGTCCTCTTCGCCGCCCCCGACGCGAGCCTCGGCTTCATAGCTTGAACTAGTACCTAAAATATATGTGAATTTGTCAACGCAAAACTAACATACCGTTTATAATATTGAACAGTTCAGAGAGTTAAACACCCGTTAAGATATTATAGTATGTACAAACATTAAAACATTATCCTCCAACTAGCCAAAAGGACAAGCGTCTCCTTGAAGTTTCAAACGTTGCAAGATATTTATGAATTATGGTATATCGGCGCGCTTTCGTGGCAAAAAGTTAACAGACTCCGTCAACAAAGTGATTCAATAACGATAAAGGCTCTGTTGAAGATCAGCCTCATGAAAATTAGATTTCGACTTCCGAAGGTCGCAGGCCTTATTACAGGCAAGATTACGTGCCCAAAGAAAATGCCTGTTTACGATCGCAACACACAATATCCAGACATACTTATGTATTAGTTGCAACATTGACACTATTTAACACTTCATTGAGCCTTCACTTCTTCCTGAAGCCGTGGTGGCCTAGTGGTTCGACCTACCGCCTCTCATGCAGAGGGTCTGGGGTTTGATTCCTCGCACCTCTAAGTTTACCTATGTGCGAAATTCAATTTGAATTAACCACTGTGCTTTTCGGTGAAGGAAAACATCGTGAGAAAACCTGCACGCGAATTAATTCAAAGATGTGTGTGAAGTCCCCAATCCGCACTGGGCCCGCGTGGGGACTATAGCCCAAACCCTCTCGTGATGAGAGGAGGCGTGTGCCCAGCAGTGGTACGCAAATAGGCTGTAGTAGTAGTATAATGCGAGTTTTAATAGTTGAATAACTTAAATATGATTAAAAAATTGTGGTTTTTATGGCTATAATACATTATTGCTATAGCTACTGTAGGTATACACTGCGGGTACATAAAGTCGTAGTCACTGTTAAAAATATAAAGCGCGAAGAACATTGAACTCGCATTACAATGGAAGCATTTCGGCAATATTTAGATGACGTAATTGTGCACACATAACTATAAACTAAATAGCTTTTCTGAACAGAACCAGTTTATGAGTCAACGTCTAAAGCAGAGGAATTCTCTTGGCTCAGGTCACTGGGCCACGTGCGAGCAATAATGTTATTAGATGATTATCGCAATTGCCACTATGTGTATATGTTAGTGTATCACAAACGCGCAAAATAGTAAATAAAAATATGCACTACACTTGGGTAATCCTCTTTAATCCAGTCACTGCGTTGTAAATTACACAACAGCCTTGCGTAAAGCCAAGCAGAGAATTACTTGAGTGTAAGTGTTCATTCGGAATTAACAGAACTGAAATAACGCACGTACACTTAGCTGTCAGTCGGGTTGATAAGAACAATATTTACCCTCTTCGTATATTGCTGTGCTATGAGTTATCATTCTAGTGAGGTAAAACTCGAACACAGACTCGTATAATGCTGAATTTCTGCCCGGGGAGGCCATTATAGTATTTATTGACGTCCACGAAAAGTACAGTAAACACCACTTATTCAATTATGTAGCATGCGCATGGCAAGACGCGTCACTTTACTCGCGGCAGCATACAATTTGAAGATAAACCGCAGATAAGAGCACAGTTAGGCGTGCCTCGTTTTCTCAGCACGTTAGTTTATTTTTATCTTTATCAATGTTCTAATGTAAGATCATGAGAATAAATGTTCAAAACTTTACAAGAACAAACATTTAAGGTCATTCAATGATGGATTTACAAATTTAACTTAATTATAATAATAAAATAACTTAACGTTCGCGTATTGCTTTATACAACCATGATCATAATGAAGATAAAAGCATGACACCCTGGTATTTAAGTAAAACTATAGCACGAGTGACCCATGCGAAGCGGCACGACAGTAAATAACGTACGCGATAGGCAGGTACATTACAAAGTATGGGAAATGCCTATTAAGACAGATTGTACGTACATGGTAAACCAAATAAAGTAATTTTTAGCCAGCATTTTAAGTAATAATCCAAGATAACGTTTCTGCCAGGCTTTGCTGAATTCAGCCCTTGGCTTGCCAAAGCGAGGCGTTCGTCGAGAAAAAAGTAACAGAACACAAACTTGGAATTTGTTAAAATTTCTCGATGAAATTGGAAACGGCACCAGACATGGTCACTATAGAAGTCTTATGCAATATGCAACATAAGCAATAAGACTTAATATTATAACTGTGAAAGTGTGTTTGTTTGTTTGTCCTTCCTTCACGTCCCATCGAACGGACCGATTTGGACGAAATTTGGTATAAAGATGAGATAGTTTGAGAACCTGGAAATAACATAGGGTACTTTTATCCCGATATTTCCACAGGAACGGGTATTCTACAGGTCAAACGGTACAGATTTTTCAATACTTCTATATCTATCTATAACTACCTTTATGTATAGTATCATCGGGTGCGCAAATTCTATGTCTACGCGGCGCGGGACAAAGTCGCGGGCAAACGGCTAGTAAGCAATAAGATTGAAATTGAATCACAGATGGCCTGTTCATGACTTTTAGTGTGTCCAACACTGGGGCGTTTACTTGAAATATTCTGAACTTTTTACATAGCCAAATGTCGCATTCTCTGTTCAAATAAAAAGATGTTTATCAGACGCCAGGGTTGTCGCCAATCCAAATACGGCGCCTAGCCCTGATGGCCTAGTGGTTCGACTTCCGCCTCAAGTGCGCTCGGTCTGTGGTTCGAATTCGGCTAGCACCTCTGAGTTTAGTTATGTGCGAAATTAAAATAAGAATTTACCACTGAGCTTGAGCTGTACAGCGTGATGAGAGGAGGCTTGTGTCTAACAGTGGGCCGCAATAGGCTGTGTTGATGTGGCGGTGGTAGAAATATGGCGTGTATTTACCTGAGGCCAGGGATATCTGCGACGTGTCCGAGTTCTTGCGGCTGTGGACGGTGGTGAGCGAGGCGCTCTTCGCGTCCGCCTCGATCTGCCGGTTCGCCTCCTCCAGCTTGGCGAGCAACGCCCGCTCGGGCGTCTCTACCGTTATGAAGCCTGCACATCAAACGTAATATAATCCTACCAACATTCATTGATTAGGTACACTTTGTTACGGAATGTGGTATCGATAAAACGACTTTAAAGTTGCAACTGGATCAGGCAACATCAGTCCGTGCGTTGACCAGTTGTTTGAGCAAGGATTTCTTCGTGTCAGCTGAATTCAGGAGAATACATTGTTCAAGTAAAGCAATGCCATATTTAGTGATAGACAGTGCACCAGACACTGAAACTCTATTTGTGGAGATTTTTTACAAGTACATACTTGAAATTAAGAAGACTTGTGTTTACGGCACAGTTATTGTTTTAGAGCGTAATACACGGGTAGGGAATGATTTGGATTGATTTATATGGTAAAATTTAGTTTATTTATTCAGGATAGATTTCGACGGTGTTATTTTGAAGTGTGTAAATACGTGATTGTTGTTTACTCTAAGCATAATAACGTTGAGTTTATTCGATTTAAAGGTGTAGGTATAAATGAAATGACAGCGTGAGATAACTAAAATAAAACCGAATATAATAACAGTGTGAAGCGAGCAGAGCATGTTATTGGGTAAGCAATGGAGGGTGATTACGTGAACGCACGAGGTTAGCATGCTGGATTAGAATAGTGCTACAGGTGAGAGAGTTAGTGTTAAACCAACAAACCGTCCAGGGATGACACAGGCGATTCTGTATTACTAGCGATCGGGGTTCCAGGGGTCGCGGCCGCCGCGTCCTTAGCTTCGGCTTCCACCTTCATGGTGATTCCGGATCTGCCATATAGAGCCCTCCCTTCGCCCGTGGCCCCGCTTCCCCGCGCTCCTCTCTGCACCAACACGCGTTTACGCCATCAGCTCCACACTCACAAACAACACAGACTAGCATCGCCATGTCTAGTTTTACATATATGCGATTTCTTTTTGTATTCCACCGCATTCATTCATGTTTATTTATTGGTAGATGCTCTTAACAAAGTTACACAAAAGAAAAAAAATGGATAATATAAGTTTATAAAGAAATAACGTCTGCCAATTTGTTTCCTAACCGTTGTGGAAATTTTAATATGCAAATGGTACCACAAGACATGCACACAGAATGAATGACAACACAACAGTGATAATGACAGGACCTATCACAACACCAGCGTTGCGGTAATAAAGATAGGTGATTAACCTAATGGTTTCGAGTTAAAAATCGGTATTTTAGGAACATATTATAGTTTTGAGGTAATCATGCTGGTAGGTGAAAGTCAGCGGAGTGGCCGCGTGCCGCGGTCATCCGCCCACTAAGCATGAAGGTCGCAGGCGCAGCGTTCATCAAAACTAACCAATCCACGTACGCTCTATGCGCGCACGGCGACCGTGTCCGCATGCAACACCGAAGGACCATGTAATGCGATAATGATAACATATTTGTATATTACCTACCTAAACTGATGTTGTTTCTGCTTAGGTGAAATTGAAACTTCAAATATTAAATTTAAACGCCACGAGGGTTTCTTACCGTTTCGCGAAGCTACCTACTTTTGTTTTTGGCTATTTCACGATAATAATTTTCCTATGCTAATATTATGTTATTGGAAATAAGCAACAACAAATTTTAACCGCTACCGAGGAATCGCGGCGACCCTGAATAAGGGAAGGATTTTGATGAATTTGACTAGACAGACGGACATATAATATTTATAACGCATTCCTTTTCCTTGTATGTTACGGAATTTTAAAATAATCGGTATTGTTATTATAACAATTGGTAAATGAAAGTCAAATATACATAGGCAATCGCATACCTAAAATAAATTGTTTTTTGTTAAAAGGAAGCAGTAATGAGGCATTATTTTATCGAAACGCATATTTGGAAATTCAAACATAAGATAACTAAATAAAAGTTTCCTAGTTCGTTTCACCACTTATGTACTAGCTTTAATTGTAACTTTGCTTTTGCGAATTTTTGTAGGACAAAGGTCAATACTCCCAAATGAGAGCTTTGTTCGTCATTTCGCTAGCTAGACAGGCATATGAAAAGCAATTAAATTGGGTAGGTTTTTACCCAGATTAAATACTACGATTATTTGCAGCAAGGCCAACCTCGCTCCGAAATATACGTTCAACCTTTTAAGAGAATACGTTCGGTGAGCCTCGTGTAAAATATTCGTAGTCACGTCCATTAAAGTACCTTCTGTAATATAAGGTTACAGCCTAGGTCGAGGAAACGAAATGATGCGCTGTTTATGGATGGAGTTCTTTAACCCTGGTAGCGTTAACCAAATTCCATTTTCTATCACTTTATATTACAAAATCATGGTTATAAATATGGTTATACATATTATAATCATGCCAATAAATATGGTTATATTATAGGTCTTATCATTACTTCGACCGTTTACTGTGAATGACCTGAAACAGGGTCGGATAAAAATCTCAATTTAACTACCTATATCTGTTTACTTCGAATCTGTTTCTGATAGAATTACCCAAACCATCAGTAAATTTTAGTTAACAACTTGGTCAAACTTTCTTCTTTCTCTTCAAGCTCGGTCCTAATTAAGATAAATGGAAATAAATGAGCCCGTTTAGAACAGTTTCAGGGACAAAAATTTAAGCTAATATCCTGTAAATTATATATCTCCTTATAATGACATAGTAACTTATCTACTACTACTACTACTACTACAGCCTATTTGCGTCCCACTGCTGGGCACAGGCCTCCTCTCATCACGAGAGGGTTTGGGCTATAGTCCCCACGCGGGCCCAGTGCGGATTGGGGACTTCACACACATCTTTGAATTACTTCGCAGATGCATGCAGGTTTCCTCACGATGTTTTCCTTCACCGAAAAGCTCTGTGGTAAATTTAAATTAAATTTCGCACATAAGTAAACTTAGAGGTGCGAGCCGGAATCGAACCCCCGACCCTCTGCATGAGAGGCGGTAACTTATCTACCGAATTAATGTTATCGTCGAATTTGACGCTGGTATGGATGATCAAAGAGTAATAAGACAAACTGATTGGTGTTTTTTTTTTACAAAGAACAAAAAGCTTTCATGGAGCTTCGATTAGAGAAGCGCCGGTATTGAGTTGTTGACATTGGCGCCGGCAAACAAATCAAGTTACAGTTCACATACAACGGAGTACTTACTGCGACTGTGACTCATTCAGCGACCTCTTACCACTAACCACGCTGACTCGACTCTGCCTTTAGTGCCTTTACAACAATTACCAACAAGTCTTCAAAACAACCACTGAAACATTCTGCATACACGGTGTCTTCTTTCAGGTTTGAATTCTAACCGACAGAATTTTGATTTTGTATTGTTAATACGGCCCAGTGTTGGCTGAGAGAGTACAAACGAAAATCTAAATTTTTACAAGCATTTATTACCGCATAAGTGGAACAGACGCCGCCTCTCCCGACCACTTCAACGGATAAAGCACCAGACCCTTTAGTATTGTAATCGTACTCAGTTACTATACTTACATATAAATAGAATTTTAATTATTTTATGGAGTCGTTACATTGATCTCGTGCTATGAACATGTAGCAATGATTCAAGTTTCATTATGACTGTTTTCGAATCCATCTAAGTACTTTGATTCAAAAATTCCAGTTTTGAAAAAGCCGCGAGCACATATCATCTAAACTTTTTAAAAAAATGTACTTGAAAATAAAGTCACTAAAGTATCTAGTCGTCTAAATTGCAAGGAAGGGCAGGCGGCAGGTAGAGGCATCTCCGAAACTCCCCCCTGAGCAGCGAATCATATCGACCCGTCTGTCACACTATACATAGATATTAGCTCGTAGAACACTCAATCTCACGGGAAAACGAGTTCACCGATAGAGGCCAGAGCCTGAATAAATCAGCTTCATTTCAATTACATTAAGTGCTATAGGTAATACCATAGTCTCTTCATGTACCTACTTAGGTATTCATTCCAAGAGTTTACCCACATCTAACGTACAAATAAATATTTACCTATCTGTAAAGGATACGTTTTCGTGTATTATCCTATTCATCGTCTTTAATGTAGTGCATGACAAACAAATAGTGCGTCAAAAGCATTTTAGAGGAGTGCAAGAATGTATACAAACTAATATGAACTAACTTACTGCATTCAAAGCAGTGCATGTATGGATCAATCAATCATTCCTGTTGGATACTTTAAAGACAATGCGTTCAACATATTTTTTCAAGACTAAAGTAAAAAAGTTAGCAAATCCTTGTATATTTTTCAGAAATTACCTTTGCAGAGAAGAAATAAGGTGGTCGTTGTCACTGGTATAGGCCACAAACATTAATTAACAAGCTGAAACAAAAGAGATAGCGGATTTAAAATCAGGTCATAGTTGAGGCAACTTCAGTATTTAGATAAAACATCAACTATGGAGTAGAAATTAGAAATATATCCTTAATTCGGTGAAAAGTAGAGCGATTAGATTTATATTTGGGTGAATGACCATCAAAACGTCCACCGAAACATACCCGTGATTGCGATGAACGGAAATAGCAGTGTTATGGAGGCTTGTTCGGTAATGTTATACATATTACATAGCATAGAAAGCCTTTTGAATGATGAAATCTAAATATATAACGCTCCTTAATACAGGTCTGCCTGTACTTAATTCTTGTTCTGTTATGCACAATTGTCAATTTATAAGGTAAGTACATAAAGATTATTGATAGAATATTTATCAAAACTCCATGGTCTCCAAGACCCAGGCTTCGTCTAGTTTGGAGACAAGATACTCATACTTTTTTAAAGGATAATTGAATTAAAGTACAATTTAATTATTATTATAACATATAATTATTATTTATTATAAAGGCGAAGGTGATTAACTGATCTATCAACGCACGGCTCAAAGTATTACTGGCGGCATCGGGCTGAAATTTGGCACACTAATAGTTATTACGGCGTAGACATCCGATAACAAAGTATTTTTGTATGAAAGGATTTCAAAAAAAGGGGTTTGAAAATTGGTTTGCTCAAACCGAATTCTACGCGGATCAAGTCTCGCACTATAATTAACCCCTTTGTGTAAAAAATCTCAGAGGTCTACAAAACTAAAGGCAAACTTCTACATACATTCAAAATATTTTAAAATTCCTATATCCTCTCAGGGGCCACACTCGGGGCGCTAAATGGATTTCATAGGAAACCTATAACGTTGAACCTGAACTTTAATTAGCTAGATTTAAAGTTCAATCCCTTTTGCTCCCCGAATGAGGCCCCAGCTTCCATTGCATTTCTGTAGCAAGTACTGCTTCAAGCCCATTTTTATATCATTCGGAGTTAGAGTCCCTAATCCCTTTGTCTTTTCAGCCTGACCCGAGATTACCAGCGCCGACCCGTAAATTCTGTTTGATGCAACCGGGCCTCATTCTGACACATAAGTGCACAAAGGCTAATTACTTGTAATCTAATAGAATAACTACCCGGGTCACCTATGGGGCTGCTCGAGTACCTAAGTTGCTCGGGCCGGTCAACAGTGACCGTCGATCGTTGCATGAATTAAGCCTTAAAGCTTAAGCTGGCGACACAGTATTCTGCATATGCCTATTGTTGCGCAGTCGATTTGACTGAAATGATGTAATAACGTTCAAGCCAATACCGACGCTCCAATCAGCAAGAAAATAGTAGAGGAAGGAAACAGAGTGAAGCTGTCTTCGTGAGTCAGTACGTAAGTGGGTAGAAACATGAAGCATATTGTGAGTTTCGCTTCTACAATCGACATCAAACTCATGAGTAATATAGATTTTATTTTAATAAAATTACCTACTCGCAATAGTGCTAATTTTTGTGATAAATTTTATTACTGTATCAAATCAAGTCGTCCTGATTCAACATATATGGGATATGATATCATTTGAATAATGATTCTATACGTTGTGAGGATATTTTACCCACAGAATCAGCTATTGATTCTAAGCACGATTTTTAGGTGCTGATATTTTTTTAGTGGTAAAAAAAAGGGATTCAGGTATTACTCACACCATCAATCCCGTACTGGGCCATAGGGTTTTTTTTTAATTTAACAGTAGTCACCAAAAGACCTATTATGCTAAAATTACAGGACCAAGTGCAAGAATAAACACTAATTAATCATTTAAAAACACTTTGACAAAAATATATCAATTTTTGTTAGTAATGACTGCCAGTAGTCAGCAAATACGTCGGCGTATTGTACCTCGGTCAGAAAGTCATCGAGTAAATCTATTGCCGGTGAGTTCCGAGCCCGATGCGCTTGGAAACCCTGCAGGCTGCAGGGCCGCGAAGAGAGGGCGGCGGCGACGAGGCCCGGCTTGCAGGTACTGATCAAGGGACGAAGAAACGCAACCGCTCTAGAATTACTGGATCATCAATATTATTCCTTAGCAGAGCAGAATGGTGGATTAATAGCTGCATTTTTCTCCTATTAAATAAAGTGGTTAACCCAACCATACCCGACACAAAGAGCGAGGGAAACAAAAATGGGTGGTATCCATACATTTTCTTATAGATATATAATGTACCTAACAAATTTACGTTGCACCCTTTCTAGCAGTACAGTAAAATTTGATTCAAATGTGTCCCATATTAAGTGCTACGCAAAAGCATTGAACAAAATAATGGGGGCTTTGACGTTCCTGAAAGATGCTGCAGTACGCATAATAAATCCAAAGGCTTTATTAGCCCCTTTACATGCCTTCGTGATGTTATAGTGAAATTCCATCTTTGTGTCAATGTTCAAACACAGGTCCATGAATATGACTCGAAAAAAAATTAAAATTTCAAAAACATGTTTGGAATCAATAGCTGATTCTGTGGGTAAAATATCGTCATGTTTTGCTTAACCCATAATACTAAATCTTTGCATTGTTTTTGGGGATATATTATTTTTATACAGAAACAAAGACAGGCTACTGTGTGGGCAGCAGGTAGACAAGCGTGCAGTGACTCATGCGCTGCTGCCGACGACGTTTCCCGTTCTCCAATTTGAAACGTTACCGAGCGCGCTGACACATGAATACCTACGTATAGCTGTACAATAATTATAAACGGCCGGAAGTGTATCGATGGCTATTATAGTTTTTTTCATTTGATAAAAAAGAAATACTACTTTAATCAAGGATAGATACGAGTTTATGATAAAGCAGAATAATTTAAAGTCGTAATGCATGTTAAATCAACGAAAAATATATAGAACATACGGCATTTAAAAGAATTTCAAGTCGAGGTCTCACACTCGGGTCATTAAAAAGTAATTTGTGACATTCTCAGCGTCAAATCTCCAATTCAGTAACAGGACATTGGACCCGGTTGCAAACGAGCGCAATAAATAGGCAATTATCTTTTAAGGAGAGGTGTTGCAAATTTTTAAATCAATGTGTGTGATGTGATCTATAAGCGCCGCGCCCCATACGAGCATTCGCGGCGCGTTATAACACTAACGACTCCACGTATTTCATAAAAAAACAGCGAACGTGCTCGCAACGTTTTTACTGCGGCGGCCGGTACCGTAACAAATGAGCGTGACGTTATTATCGGGGATAGTTATCCATTGAAAGGTCGGGTGTGGTGTGGTTGGAAAAACTGTACCTACACTGAACGTGAGTTAGTAAAATCCTGATCGTTTTGTCACAGCTTCCGCGACAGGACTATGTATGGATAAATTATTTAAGTATACTTATTTATTTTCAACGTACAAAACATGGCTCCTAGTGGCGGTACTTTTTTGTCATTTTCTAACAAAAATTGACATCGACGAAGCAGAAAATGTGAATAGGGATGATAACAATGCCAACAAAAAATTATGAACTACAATGAATGAAGAAAGTCCATGAATATGTAGGTATATTACGATTAATCAAGATTTCATAGAATTCTATGTGCTGTAAAATAATTTTAATAATTAATTAGAAGTTGAGTGCTGGTATCTACGGTGCCATTAGTACCTAGGCAATTGATCCGACAGGCTATATGATGGTCAATGGACTCTGTGGCCCATGAACATTTACGGAATTCTTAATTCGCGAATGAGTTGGTAACCCTGAGGATTTCGATTGAATGCCTCTCTCTACTAGTCATTTTAACGTCTCTCTTGACCCCTTACTGGAACACACAACAGTGTGAGCACTGCTGTTTGGCAGCAGGTAGGCCGGTAAGGTGCTGGTAGTCTTCCGGAACAAGCCCTCATCGGGTCCTACCACCGGTAAACAGCAGGCAGCGGCATTAACGTTTGGCTATCCTGGTAGATAGTTTGTCAATACGAGTGGCGCGCATAAGCTTCAATTTCGTATAGAAAAACTACGCACCTTGTCCTTTGGTAATCGTAATCCGCATCGCAAACGGATGGCCAAATGCAATGCCGCTGCTGGAGTATAATACCTATGGAAATATTGAGACTGAGGTAGGTGTCAACGTTACGTTCACATCATCTTTCTGTAGTAAATGAGGTAGAAATGCCTCAGTATGACCACACCATATAAAACATAAAAGTACGCTCTTCCATGAAAAATAAGTAAATTAATAATAACTATTTCGGTATAGCAATGTTCTTAAAGCTAAAGTAATTAAGTGTAATATCATAAGTTTAGTTAAATAGTGATAATTAGCGCTCTGATCACAACAATTTACTGCATGCTGAGTTTACCTCTAAGTAATTGTTACACTGTTCCTTTAAACCTATGCATGTAATATTTTTAGTATTGGTGTAAACAATTGTTGGTGAACCTTAAAATAAATAAATAAATAAATAATATATACATTTTTGATGTTTCAAAATATGTAGAAAGGACACATGGCACAGGTATTCACTGTAGTGTACCTGTATTAAATTATATACCTGAAAATTATCGGATGGTGAAAACCAAATACTCTTTCTAGTAAATCAATTTCTTTGCAGTATGAGGCACCTACCTATATTGCGTTGCCGAGAGTACATCGACCCTCTTGCTATCTTTCTCTCTCCAGGGCGTGCGATATTCTGTCTCATTTTTCGCTGTCAATTACGTACTCATATCGTATACTTTTTAATTCGTCGTAGAAATCAGTTCAAATATTAAAATTAATGTACATACTTAATAACAAAAAAAAAACGGGAAATGTAGACCATCGATTAAAAACCGGGCAAGTGCGTGTCGGCCCACGCAGTGTAGGTCCGTAGTTGCCCATCACAATAATTTTCGTAAATTTTGTAAGTACATTTTTTAAGTTGATAGACTATTTACTCGTAAGTATGTAGGATTTTTTATTATTCTTGAAACATTTGAGGCTGGATAGTTTTCCATTTAATTTCGTAGTATATCACTATACCTACTACACCACGAGGGAGGGGGGGGGGGGGCACTTGACTGTATAATCGCTCTGTGGCTGTGGTTGACTAAAACATTAATTATGTATGAATTGCAACATTTATCACCGCAAAATATATTTTTTGTACTATACAAGCAATTTAGTTTTGACTTTACTTCGAATTTTCCATGCATTTAAATAACAGACTTATTTCATCAAAATCGGTTCAGTCAGTAAGTTTAGATATAAGATGTGCACTGATATGAAAAAAAAACGTTTAATATTCTCGAAAACGAATCAAATACGGCATCAAGAAAGAAAATCGGCAAAGAATTCCAATTTTTGATAGACTTGACACCAACGGACATAGGTATTTGATTCGTGGTCTGGAGGAGGTTATTTTTCTGTATCTTTCTATTTTAAAACCTTACAAAATAATAGCGATTATTTATTTTTTATCCAGGTAATGAAACGTTAATGAGAACAGCGACATGTTTGACAGACAACTTTCAGGATGGGTCCCGAAAATCCTCAATATCTATTTCACAAAGGATTCCCTTAATTAATCGTTTTTTTTAATGAATGCAGTTTTTTCTTCACTAAGATATCATCAATGACATAGTTAAGCAGTTCATATGATTGTCATCTCACCCTAGGTCTTAAAGAAAATATGTCTATTGTTTAAAAACTTGAAATTCTCAAAAACATGATGCCTTGGCTTGGAATATAATAAACTAGTCAAATTTTCAAAAAAATTGCTGTAACTCCCCTGTTCATTCTTAATCAGCCATACTAATTTAAATTAAACTTGGTATCAATAGCAAAGTGGGTTCAAACTCACAATTTCTTAGTGGTTTTACTGAAAAGAAATGTGGTATATCTAATCTAAGGTCTGGCTAATGCTCAAGAACTGCTGGACCGATTTGGCCGATCCTTTTTTGTTTTATTCACTGTGATTCAGAGATGGTTTAGACGAAAAAAATGGACAAATGTAAAAAAACAGCAAAAAAAAGGAAAGGTAACTTTGTATGGGAATTGTCTTGGGGTGATATGAAGGGGTTAGTATAAAACAAATTTGCAATGCTCACATGCAGGACAAAAAAACCCAGCCAAGTCCGAGTCGGACTCGTGCACAAACCGTACTATTATCTATAAAAACGGCACAAAGATCATGAATGTTGTGTGGCTCCCTTAAATTATTATTTCCGTTTTTTATTAATTTGTTGTTATATAAAGTCATGTGAATGATTTAGCCACGCACTTCAAGGGACTGGCAGTTTGCAATTCTCCCGACTGAAGAGGAATAGTACGGTGGACCTAGTGACCAGATTGGCAGATAAATTCTGAGAGAGACATCAATGGATGTTTCCTTCGCTAAAACATAATCTGATGTGTACTCAACATCTGCCAACAAATTGGATTATTGTTTTTAAAAACAGATTGCCAAGCATCGCAGGACATAAAAAGAAAAAAAGATGTTGTTATAGCAGCAACAGAAATACATTATCTGTGAAAATTTCACTGTCTAACTATCACGGTTCATGGGATACAGCCTGGTGACAGATGGACAGTGGAGTTTTAGTAATAGTGTCCTGTCTTACGCGTACAACAGATTCAAAACAGTGGACTTAATCCTCCGCCTAGCACTTTATTCAAGAAGTAAAGGAATTAAGAAAACATTAAAATTCATTAAAACTTGATGATAGCAAAAACAGCTGAGAAACACAACTTATTGAACAAAATACAGTTAGCTAAACACTAATGTGTTATTTATAATAACTCTGTGATGATGGCTGGTAGAGAAGAGTGCAAGAATGGAACATGCTGAACCAGACTCACATAACTAATATGAGACAATATGTAATAATCTTCTACATACATTTTATACATGTTCTAGGTGGTATTGAACCAACCATCCAATGTTTTATTTTAGTTCTTGTAACTTGAAGCACAGGTACAATTATGAAGTCATTGATCTATCTTGATTTCATATAAATATATGGATCAATATCCATCAAAGTTTATTCTACATATAAGTGTTTGAGGCTTTATGGACCCAAAAAAACATCAACAACAAATAACAAGTGCCTTTCCCTTGATATTTAGGCAAGTAGCGCTCTGAAGCAGGGTTGGTAAACAAGTAATTTGATGGAGGAAACGTGAGTACCATTATTAGACGTACTTTGATGAGAAACGTATAATTAAGTATGTTACTGTTACTTTCGTTATTTTGTACCGCCTGTCAGAGTATTGATTCGAATCGACACGTATGGCGACAAATGAAATGAGCAAAAATCTGAAAGAGTACTTACTTTTGGTTTATTAGTCACTGGTGAGAATGTTTAGTCCCGAAGTAAATCACTATTCGTATAACATCAGCTTCAAAGTATAAAATAAATAAATCGGATCCGCCCAGCTGGCAAACTAAGCACGCAAAGTACAAAGTTGTGATACGTTCACTCAAACTCAACTACAGCAATACAGGTAATACATACAGCAACAAACCACAGATAATGGAACATAATCACGTAATCACAGATTAGGAGCTATGGATGAATAGAAAGAAAGGAAAGAAATGACTATTGGCAGTGTGCACGACGATAGCGCCAACTAGTGGATGCGAAGTCGGCGGCGCAATATGCAACTATACTCTACGGTCGACGGATTATGGACCATTCTAATAAGTGTAATTACCACTGTGACGAAAATTGGTGGAAAAGGCTTGTATGTCTCTTTATCTAACTTCATAGCGAGAGATAAAGACAAAAGAAGCCTCGGATGACATTCCTAACTCCAGATGTGCTTAATGCAAAAATGCAATGCAAGTAAATTACGCATCAGAAACAGTTTACTTCACGAATGTCTGTCAAAGATTTTATATTTGGCTATGACAGACGCCGCGATCGTTTTCGTATCTCTTATCACTGACTATGTAAAATCGAAGTCACGAAGGCATTCCCAGCAATCAATCAGAAGAGGTTTTTAAAAAAATATTATTACATTCTACTGACGGCCAGGAAAATGACTTATACAGGTGTGTTTTTAACCGACTTGACTTGATTTTATTATGAAATTTAAATTTATACACCTATTTCAGGCTATTGCAAATTTCATGATTGTCTATGTTTTTTCAGTTTATGATTGTGGCGGCATTGTCAAAATCTTTATAAACTTCTGTGGTAGGGTAGCCACTAAAGGTTGCCAGATTGAATATTCTTTCTTTTCAATACTTGCGATAGATGGCAGTAGTATCGGTGCGGTAGCGGTACGGTGATATTTTTAGATAGGTCTTCTTAGAAACATACGAAAACTATATTTATGTATACCTGTGATGTATACACACATCATCATCATGACGAAATTATGAGTAAATAAGCCTCCGACTAGTTAGTACCTATTGAAACGTCTTGAAAAGATTATAATAAAAATTTCAAGTTTATCTCCTATTCTGAATAAGAAAATTCTATCTCCCAATCCCTGAGAACGTCCGTTTCACTTTTAACGATTGGATTTGGATGAGCTTAATCTGGCAATCAACTACAATACAATACCTATCTCACTAAGTACTCACTGAATTACGTTTTGGTCGGGAGAGCTTTGGCATTTGCTTTCTCAACACATGTGCTTCCCGATAGGTAGGTAAATACTAGTTTTAGCTATAAAAAAACCCGGCTAAGTACGTGTCGGGCCACGCGCAAAGTATAGGGTTCCGAAGTTGACGATATATTTCAAAATTTTATTGTACCACTTTGTCAGCGTAACTAATAAGTATATTCATGCCAAATCACAGCTTTCTAGAACTAAGCATCTCCGAGCAATAGTGCGGACAGACGGGCGGACGGACGGACGGACATGGCGAAACTATAAGGGTTCCTTGTGGACTTCGGAACCCTAAAAAGTGACAACTTTTCATATCCCTTCGATTATAGCGTCACGCTTGTTTCTTCAAATGTAGGTAGGTACTTCTGTTGTGTTCTCCATTTAGGTAGATGATGAGCTCTGAGGACTTCAATTGCACTTATCGTTTTGCTAGGAAAGCACGATGTCCACTATGACTTATGTTCACTCGGTGAACAAGCGCTCTATTTGGAAACTAAGCGTCTCGAGATATGCCCAAACTAACGAGGTTAAGTGAGCCTGGGGCTCTATTCGAAGTCTCAAATAGAGACAGGGAGATTCCCTATCGCTGCGCTCACGCGTCGCGGCGCGTTGCAACCGAACTTTAAGCAGCTAGTTCAAGTTCAACTTGAGCGCAGTGACGCGTGAGCGCAGCAATAGGGAATCTCCCTGTCCCTATTGAAGACTTCGAAAAGAGCCGCTGTCATCCCCTCCAATCGATCGCAATCGCCGCATGCGGCTGCGATCGATCTGAGGGGATGACGAGCCACCTTTAGCCTGAATCTAATGGCGAACGACTTAAAGCTCAATTTCAAGGAGCGTCTTCGCACTGTTCAGACAACTCATAATTTTTCGTTTCGGTTTCAGGAATAGTGTCCAAACACTACCGCTGGCACTCAAAACGGCTCAAGTTGCCAGCGACCACAACACTATTGCCACTTTAACTTACTTCTAACGATTTTCTAGATAAAGCAGTGACATTCCAATACCTACTGAAACCTTGCTGTAATTCTTGCTACGTATAAATTTTCTACTAGCGTCAAACCATAAATCATACGGGTGGCAACCCTAAATAAGACGAAGTGTATGTAGTTCAGCGAGTGGAGCGCAATCCTCAACTCCAGTTTAATTTCTGATATGGCGTAACTGTCCACGCCTAACTGAAAGTTTCGGTCAGCGGGAACTTTGTAACTGTAGCAGCGCCATAAAACAACGGAGAGAACATGTGGGTATTTCCTCGCTATCCTTTGTTCGTTTCATGAATATAGGTAATATTTACGAGTTAATGTTCATTGTTTAAATCTGTATTTCAATATGCTCAACTTATATCAATTACTTAATACAAGTTAATTTCCGCACATAAGTGAGAATATGAGTTCATATTACATAGAGGTGCGAGCCGAGTCCCCGACCCTCTGCAGGAGAAGCGTAGGTCTAATCTAACCTAACCTAAGGACTACCACACGGCTTTCATTTTAGCATGGCAACAAATATTTCAGCATCCTATACCCTATTCGTGGCAGGCTTTTCGTCTCGACCAATAGTTGAAAAATAACGAACAAAACAGGTAATATATTTTTTTCTATTAAAACATAGATTGAAACTGAACTGAAAATTTCTCGAAACATTTTGGCCTCGGTTTAACTTTCACAGGGTGTTGCTTTGTTATCATTATAAGCCCAGTGGCAACTTATTTGCCAATTCAGTTTGTTGTTTCCTGAAAATCATTCCATTTGAGCCACGCCACGGCGGCGGCGTGAACTTTATTGTCAAGCTGGAGGAGAAAGGCATAATGTCAAGTTTCACATTTACAAATTGACTAAACCTAACTTACGTAAAGGGAGCTATAGTAACCGTCGCATGAACAGTTTGGATGTACACCCAACAGCAATGTAAACGGGTCACTTTGTATGGAAAATTCTATACAAAGTGACCCGTTTTCATTGATGTGGAGTGTTTATATTCAGAGGATCACAAATATCTCATTTGAAGGAAGCATTTAGCATTAGAATTTGAGCTGAGTATCACAATTAGTACACGAATTACCGCCCGTGGTTTGTCAAAAGTTTTACGTCTTGCCTTGGCCAAGAAGTGAGATTTTCTCTCCACGTAGGGGGCAGAAAATCCCACTTTACGGCCAAGGGTGATTTAAATACAATAAATCATTTGAATCGCTCGCTCCAGTATATAGGCTCCCATTTCACGAAAAAGTGCGATCCCCTTATATCTCGGAGAGTTGTGAAGATATGATATTCAAAAAAGGCCCAAAAGACGCGTATTCATGAGAGCTGTAAGTAGCAAAAATAATTATTCGAGAAAGTCAAAAACAAAAAAGTTATGTCCGAAATACTGAAAAAAGAAGTATTCTTTCCGAATTTTTGATTTTGGCGCTCGATATTTTGGAAACGAAGAATTATATCAAAAATTGGCAAAAAATCCTCTGGACAATTTAATCAGCTACAATTTGAGCCTAAAACAAAGACGATCGCGTTAAGGGTTTGCCCTGTACCCTTTTGAAAAAAGTAAATAAGTCAGAAAGACATTTTTCAATTCTGTAGATTCATTTCCCATGTGCGCGATAGTCGTGTGAGGCACGAAATCTGTATTTTTTTTTAAATAGCTAAAACCAACTACCGTGCCTATAAATTATGACCCATAACGATGGTATATTTGTTTAGTACACCTATAGGTAACGTGCTACCTAGTTATGTCGATGATAAATGATTTGAGCAATCAATATGAATGAGAGAATACATTTATTGAAATAGTGATTTCGATACAATTTTATTTATGCTGTCTTTTTTATCTCTGAGTTTGGAAAACCCTAAAGTACAATGTACTTATTGAAATTTTCCCTCAAGCCGCATTTGTTTATTATTCAAGGTTTTATAGAGGTTACACGTCTTACTTACATTGCAAGTTTCGTTGGTCGTACATATTACTTACGTAACGTAGGTAATCTCACAGATTTGTCGAAGTAGCCACTCGAGTGAGTGGATTAACTCGCTGAGGCCTTAACTCTGTAGATGAGACATACCTACTTACCTTCAGAAGACAATCCAGGATTTACCGGCTTTGCCTGAAGTTTGTACTTTGTTAGTTAACCAAATACGCTTAAAGATTGAAACCGGCATTACCTAAGTGCAAAGTAAGAACTAAAATAGTGTATGTTTTAAATAAATCCTTATACAAAGGGTAACTAACTGTTGTTTTATAGGTACAATATTTTAGGATTCGTTGGGTCCACTGCTGTACCACAAGTTTTTAAACCAATTTAAAAGATGGCCATTTTTATTTTGGCTTCTAGAATAGTGTAAATAAAGGATGGGAATGTGATGTTTTATTTAAATTGAGGAATAAAAAAAGGTAGGGAGAAATAAACATTGACCGGGTTCTGTCGTTGGCGCGAAGTCGGTAATTAAGAAGGCTGAGGTGGGGGTACTTTAAAGGAGGAATGATGGAGGTTGAAAGGGGGTCGATTTTCAATTTGCATTTGAATCGACGTCGGCCGCGTGGGGCCCATGTTGCCAACAAAGGCAGATTAATCTACATGCAATATGAAGACAATATGCAATGTGTCAATCCAACGCGAGGACGAATAGAAACGGTCAACGCGTCATTTCTTTTTTTCCCTTCTCCGTTTGTTCATATAAGTGCCCGCTGTTGGAACGAAATGGACTGGACTTTGCTCTAATCGTTTGAAACTTTGTTAGTGGATAATGTACCTCAAATTGGGTAGTTAGAACGGTTACTTACACAAAAGACAGACATTTATTTACTGCGAGGACCATTTTTGATGCGCTTTGTAAAACCGGATAGTTTTCTCAAAGTATCCTAGAACTGTCGCTTCGAGTGTATAGTTACTATAGTATTTGATTAATTCAATTACTTAATTTTCTTAATTCAAGGATGAGCGTGACGTCCTCAATGATTCAGGTTGAAGCGTGTGACTTCTTAAATATAATAACTATGCAGAACGAAGTAGGTATGGTATGTAGTACCTACTTAATCGTTGCACCTGCATTTAACGCAGGGGAGTTGTGGCTTCACACAAGATTCAGCCGCTGTGCGCTGCCAACACTAGTTTACCTATTACAAACTCCAGTAGCATATGCTGCTATGAGTATTTATATGTATGTACATATATAAACGTTTAACTTAGTTCAGTGAAGCATTGTCCATTTTATTATGCACCGAATAATCCTTAATATATTGTACTTAATGATTGCGTTGACACAAATTTTATAAGTGTATAATTTCCGGGTTACCTACAGCGTGATATATGATATCACGCTGTTGATAAAAGTTTTACCTTCCCTCCCGTGCTCGTTGCAACTGACAGATGAGGTGATATAAAGTCGTAACTGCTTGCAGAGCGGCCAGTAGATATTCCACAAGCGACGCCAATGATATGTTTACACGATTGAACCGAATAGGGCGGAAACGTGTAAACATATCCTGGACGTCGACCGTACTTTAATTAACTTTCCAACTTCCGAACTATTACTCAAATGTCAATCTCAGTTTCGCAGAGGTAAATAAATACTTATTTTTATTACCTATACGCTTCAAAAAATCTATTTTCTACGTGGTGGGCATTGTTGTCCCTTTGATCGATTAACTAATTAACCTTTAAAGCTAATTCCACTAAGCGCCACTTGTACAAAGCCGCTAACCTGGGGTTAACCGCTTAACTCAGATTTATTTGTATGAATTTGACTTGGGGTAAGCCGTAAGAGGCTAACTCGAGGTTAGCGGTTTGGTGCAAGTGGGGCTAAGGGTGTAGGAAGTTTAAAAAAACTTACTTGGCTTAAATCTGAATTAACAGACGTCACTTAATAACTTTTTATTCCTCTTTAAGCTTTTAAATTTTGTGCCCATTTACGATTTTTACGAGTTAAATTGACGACAGAATTAAGTGTTGTTTGTTAACTTCAATTGAGTAGAATTCAGAAGTTCCTCGTCCAAAATGCGGATTCGGTGTTAAAAAGCTACACCTTCTTCAATAATATATATCCATATTTAAACTTATCCAAAAATAGGATAATAGCAAATTCTCCAAAGCTCAGTAGAACTAGGCATAGAGATATTTAGCTCTAACATTTGTGAAATTAGTGGGAAACGTTGCTCACAAAACTGATGGCTGATGGGACCAGAAAGTTCTCGCGTTGCCTCAAGATGGACCGACGAATTGGGGCTATATGCGAAGTCTTAAATAGGGATCTCCCTGTTCCCTACAGGATCGCTCACGCGTCAAGTTGAAATTTAAATCTAGCTGCTTAAAGTTCACGCGACGCGTGAGCGATCCTATAGGGAACAGGGAGATAAGGAGATTTAAGACTTCGAATATAGCCCCTGGTAGCGGGAATTCGGCGGGTGCGAGCGACACAGGATCGTTCGGCGAGCCTTGGGGAGGTCAGTACCTGGGCATTTTCACTAAAACTTGTACCCCCTGGTTTTGACAGTGTCCCACTACTTCAATATTTTATTACTGCCAAATATATTTGTTTGTGAATATTCGAATGGCATCTATATAAACTATATTCCTTAAATTATAAATTTCATCCCTAAATTTAAGTGAATTATGCTAAATGTAATTATTATGATTTTTTAAAGCCGCTCGGGTAGCGCTTTTTGACGTGTCCCACCCCAATGTCGACTTTTTTAAAGTTGCATAATTAAAAAAGTATTGGGAAAAATGAAGTCAATAGATGGCGAACGAAATGAATATCGTAATAAAATTAATGATATTTCATATTAAAAACTAAATTTATATAGTGTTACCGAAAACTGTTGCCACCTGTTGTCAGGTTTGTGACCGGGCCGGGGCCAGAAAACCCACCAATTCATTTTTTTATCATATAAATAGCAACATTGAATGCCACTTGACTAGTTAGCCACAGGTTTAAAAATCCCGCGTGCGCAGGAGTGGCGTGAAGTGAGGTTGGGTCAGTGAATTTTCCTCCGTCAACTTTTCGTCAGTCAGGTTTGTGATTGATTTCTAAACAATAGTAGCTATATTGTGATATCTCTTTATTTTTATTAGAAAGAGGCGTTACATCAGAACTGTTTTTTATAAGATCTATTGAAAAATTGTGTAAAACTTTTGAGTAATATTTTTTTAATCAAATTAATCCTGTAAAACGTGACTTCAGTTTTGTGACCAGTCGTCCGGTCACGTATAGGCGGACCACCAAAGTCACACAACTGACCTCATTAAGATGGTTTTACATGGGACTTATTAACCAACTTGAAAAAAAGGAGGTTACCAATTCAATACGTATTTATTTTATTGGATTATCTATTTGGCCTTCCAAGCGAATACAAAAAAATATTGTAGATTTATTCGAAACTATCTATCGAATTTTCACATATTTTTTCATATTTATAACTATGCGTTTTTCCGGGATAAAAAGTAGCCTATGTCCGTTTCCCGGGACTCCAACTATTTCATCCAAATCGGTCTAGCGGTAGAAGCGTGAAGAGGTAACAGACAGACAGACAGACAGACAGACAGAGTTACTTTCGCATTAATATGGATGTTTCATTTCCGGAATAACCCAGTTGAAAAAATAAAGAAATGTATTTAATTTTAAAGGGAGTTTAAAAAATGTGCGAATAATATGAATATATTGGTAAATGAAGATAGATAGATAGATAGATTAAACATTGATTTGTTGCTACAAACACACACATACACATAAAAACATCGCATAAGTAGGTACATAAAAATAATAAAGAACACAAATAAACATATACTTCACATAGGAATAAGAAAAAAGCATGAGTGTGCTGCAGCAGGACAAAAAGGTCCGACTCAGTTTTTCTTGATGTAATGAAAATATTGATGAATTAAAATATTTTTTAAACTTAACTGCGAAATTATATGCTTGACAATACCTGCTATCTAATTCAATATTGTGAATAAGCAATTGTGTAATTGTGAAAACATCGTGAGGACACCTGCACGCATCTAATTCAAAGATTTGTGTGAAGGCCCCAAACCGCACTGGGCCCGCGTGGGGAGTATAGCCCAAACCCTTTCGTGACGAAAGGAGGCCTGTGCCCAGCGGTGGGACGCAAATAGGCTGTAGTAGTAGTAGTAATAATTCCAAACGGCAATAATAGTTATTTGTGCAACAAGAGAGCAAAATTGTTTTTTGCTTCGAGTGCCATGTTTGAGTCCTGAGCTAGCGAAAGATTCTATAGTTGCTAAACGCTCGTGATTCTAATTTAGAATCTTGAGCTTAGCGAAGGACTCACAGGCACGAGAAGTAAAAGAAATTGCTCTCGAGTAGCACATACAATTTTTCACCTCAGTAGCGAGAACACATAAAAGGTACTTGCAAAGAATACTTACATACAACACGAAAAATATGAAATAGCATTTCTTCTTCACTCCTTTCACTCAAATTATTACTTGAATTTTGTTTTAAAAGAATTACTTTAAGTTAGTTGTCGAAAATGAAGAAGAAAGACATGAATAAAGAATGGCGGCAATTTTCTAAACGTGTGTTCGGAAACTAGTACAATGATAAATATCGAATTTATTCGGTAATATTTGAAAACTTTTAGTTTACTTTAAATTAAAACTTTAGTTTAACATGATTATAAATTACATGATTATATGAAATATACGTAATTTTAAAAATTACAAGATTTTTAGACGGTAAATCAACGTATAATTTTAATGTCTAAAAATACACGTCGGTACTGATGTGTTGCGCGTATCCGAACGTATCAAGGTCAGTTTTTTTTCTTCGAAAATAGATTCGCATTATGATTCGCCTAATATAATTCTCCCTCTTTTCTTAAATTAATGAAAAGAAGAGAGCTAATTAAGTCGATATTGTTCGAATTTTAGTATAAGAAGTAGGTACTACTAAGATGCCGCAGTATAAAATAACCATTCGCAGTTATCAAACTTAAAAAAAGATAAAGAGTGGGAACGATTTAACTTCATTTTAAGAAGTTTTTAATTCCTTTTGTTTTCAAGTAGGTACTTTTATTTATTTTTTCTTCATATCTTACTGAATAATTTTGATCTAGAATAGTAAATTGTTTACATTAAACTAAAACATGACACTGTGGCTGCATGGCTTAGACCTTTGCCTTTGCCTGAAGGGACTGTCTGATGGGATAAACTGATTAAAAAAAAGAAATTAAAAAAATACTTTGTCTCACTCAGTGAAACAAACACGATTTTGCTCACTAATTTCTGACAGCAAAGTCTACTTGTTCGAGCTGCTGAGGTGAAAATAATAATTCATTTTCATTTGCAAACTGTTTATTAATAGGTATAAATATCATAACATTTGGTAGGTACATATTAGTGGCGGTGGGACGGGACCCACGCAGCGAAAGCATTTAATGAAGTAGCCTGTCTTTTTAATTGGAAAAAAAGCTTCTCGCTATTACAACGCAAACGAAATGATGTTTATTAATTTGTAGCGAAATGAAAAGATATTTTAAAATATAGTGCTGTAACAGATTACAAAGGAGACCGGATAATTAGATCGTCCTTCCGTACCTATTCAAGGAGGCTCAGATTATCGCGGACCTATTCAATCCAGAGCTCTTTCACTTCATTATCAAGATCAATTTCATGAAATTTATTTTCAAAGAGCTTATTTTAAACTAATCAAACTTCACTTTCTCAATTACTAGATATACATATATTGCTACATAGGTAGGTACCGACACTGTACAGGGAGTTTTTTTATTAGATTTCATTAGCAAGCTCAACATACTTACTTAGGTGGTGTAAGTATATTTAGGTTTTTATCCCGTCGTCCTTATAAGACGAAAACACAAGGGACGAAACTAAAGGCTAAAGCTGCGGCACGTACTAAAATTGAATTATAACTTAGCATGAAGCGCGTTGCTATTCTTTGTAGCTACAAGTGAGTTTTATGCCCTGAGCTTATTTGACCTAGAAACAAAATGGCCGGATCGCTACGGGTATTACAACTAAAGGCGTTCGGCGGAAAGCAAATCTCTCGACGGGTCGTGTCGTGACAACACGTAAAAATAAAATTTTCGGCCTCTGCGCACCAGAATACCACACCACATGGTCCCCAGGAGGCCGTTTTCGGCCGAAATGGCGTGATAAGTGTAGCGGTTGCCAGTATAAAAATACTTTGAATGTTTGTGTCGACACACAGCCTCCCTTTGTGACAATTTTGGGAGACGTTATTATTTGGCTTTCCTATGCCGAACTGTACAGATATATTGGGAAATTACAGCAAAGTCCAAAGAGTGTGAGATTCGAACGATTTTTACTATTTTTCTCATTAGTATCGGCGTCGCCATGTGATTTCTTAAGAAAGAGTTTTTCTTAATTGCATTTAATCCTGTTTTCCAATTGGTTTCGATAGCTGTTAAATATTCCTCCAGGTGGAATTTCGTTATTTTTAATGTCTTTAACATTCGGAATAGGTATAGGTAGGTATTACTGTGTTAAAGTGATTTCTTTATAGGTAGGTAATACACAACACACATTAAGTTTAAAGACATCTTTTGATACTGGGGAACTTCCAATAGAGGTAGGTAGGTACTGATTCATCACACCTATCGTATAATAAGAACATAAATTACGATTATATCAAAGAGTTTGTAAATTCATAGAAGATAAATATTCCGAGAATCGTTATTTGATATCAAACTTGTATAAGTAAGTACCTAATATTGCGTGTTAAAAGTTTGCTGAACATAGGTACCTAATGAAACGTGTGATGGTATCAAGTTAAAACTTAATCTATAATTTAGATAAACTGCCTATATCTAGTAGGTATAGATTAAAGTAATACGTTTGTAGAAAAGTTTGAAGGTTTGGTAGGTATGGGGTAGGCATGAAGTTACTTAACAAATTAAAATTTTAAAGCACGCGATCAAATTCGCGGGTAATAGATAGTAAATAAGCAGGTATACCTAGGTCGATCTAAGAAAAGATGGCTGAGTGAAAAATTACCCCTAAATTTGACACACGAACCTCCCGCTGACCCAGAATCATTGCAAATACAAAAGAGTGCCGGATGACAGGACTCCAAAAATTTGCGGAAATCCGTTGGCTGCTCAATGAAATAGCGCAGCGGTCTGTGTTACGAGAGGAATACTCCTATAGTCAGCAGTGATGAAGTAGACAAGGAAAAGAACAAGTTAGAATTATCTCATTCCCTCCCTGTGGATAACTATGATAATAGTTAAAAACACGAATTGCTTCCTTAATCACAACGAGACTGTTTTGACAATGAAATCGCTCGGGCTACATTTTTTAACCGAATGTCAAGGAGGGTAATGCTTATTCTTAACTTAAAAGCGCTGAATAAGTAAGCTTAAGTTAAGTTTAATATCAGCAGTGTCGGTATGCGTAGGTACCTATTACATATTATTATGCATAATATCGCTTTCGTTTATTCATGTGTTTCCAGTATTTACATGTTCATTACTTATGCACGCAGTGGTGTGTAGGCTTGTGGTGTGTATCGAGTATGCGGATGCTTTGCTTCCGCTCACAACCGCTATACGCACTCTGCTAGTCCCCGTGCCGGTGACAATGCAAATAGTTTCATAATCATATTCAACTCTACGTGCTGTCAGGTATCAATTAAGTCTAACAGTAACTTTATAATATTAATATACCTTTACCGCCTAGCCTTTATAGATTGTGATTATATTTAAATTGTTTTTAAGTAATAACCGAGAGGTTTAATTGAACACATGAGCAACTCCAGGAATTACTTATTCTACCAATAATTAGT
This sequence comes from Aethes cnicana, assembly GCA_963971205.1. Taxonomy (NCBI): domain Eukaryota; kingdom Metazoa; phylum Arthropoda; class Insecta; order Lepidoptera; family Tortricidae; genus Aethes; species Aethes cnicana. The sequence continues at coordinate 8,205,741 of OZ020272.1, forward strand.
ACGTTTGTGAAGTCCCGAATAAGATGGGCATCTTATTCGGGGCTTCACACACGTACTCGTGGGGACTACATAATTATAGCCCAAACCCTCTTGTGATGAAAGGAGGCATGTGCCCAGCAATGGGACGCGAGTAGGTAGGCTGTTTATTTGATGGTGGTGGTTGTGTAGCCTCTTCCGTATGCATCATGAGAGGGTATGAGTCAGAACTTATACCTTCTCATGATGGGAGGAGGCCTGTGTCCAAGCGAACGTCATCAGAGGCCGTAGTGGTAGTGTGACTATGTCTAAAGTAATCAGCGGTTATAAGGGGTAGAACGTCCATTGCAAAAAACGTTCAAAAATACATTTTGCGCAGTGCAGATGTAGATGTGATGCAGTTTTGAGTTTGCATTGTCCAAGTACACCATTTTACAAGATTACCTTTGTGAAATAATGAATCAATATGTATATTAAGTTAGAGTCGAGCTGAGTTTCAAGATGAAAACGTTTGATGCATTATATTTTTTACTTTGATTAGGTGCTTTAAATTGAAAATCAGAATGTAACATTAAGTTTCTATGTTATGTAGGTACATCATATCAATTTCGGTTCTCTGTGTCTGTGAAAATGACACAGATACATATAGAAGTGACTATTCTATTTTATTTATTTATACAAGCGATCTCCGCACTGGGCCCGCGTGGGGACTATAGCCCAAACCCTCTCGGGATGAGAGGAGGCCTGTGCCCAGCAGTGGGCCGTAAATAGGCTGTTGTAGTATACAAGCGATCTCAGAAACGGCTCTAAAGATTTGTACCTACTACGAAATTTGAAATATTAGCGGTTTTTGGGGGCGAAAAATCGATCTAACCTAGGTTTCATAATCTGGGAAAGTTCATTTTTTTTAGCTATTTTCACCCGAGCACAGCACAGTCGCCCAGGTTCATAGTTAATGAATCGGTGATTCTATCCTGTAGGGCATGCATATCCACAAAATTGTGCTAACTGTGAACAAATGCCAATTTTACAGATTGAAATGGCTCTCTTTGTTTCCTTCATCGAATTATGGATAAAACGTCCACATGCGCGTTGTGACTTCAGCGTGAAATGGAATAAATCAATGGTCATTCTCTACTTTTCCGGTGGCTGATATCAGTTTGTAAGAAAAAGTTAGTCAGATTTCTGAAATCTATATGAATGTTATCGTTGGTTTTATTATAAGTATAGCATATAGCGAGCCTTGGGGAAGGCCTATGCCCAGCAGTGGACATCTTTCGGCTGAATGAAACGAAGATGATGATGACACACACAGCATATTTTACTGATATCTCTCGCAATGCAAATAAAATTCTGGTGTCTTATATAAGTTCGTAAGGAGTTAAATGTCCCTATGTGCAAACTCAAATGAGGTCTCTTGTTTGTCTATAGTTATTTAGATTAAGGTAGACACGTGCGGTCAAGCAAAACTTGTGACGAAATTTTACGCACAAAATCGGCTATCTAATCGCTTATAAGCATGTTTTTTATTATATTTTTTTTTCGAGTTGGTAAAAAAAGTAGGAGGGATGGGATTCAGGTAGGTATCGCTCACAGCATCAATTCCATACTGGGCCACACTTTTTAATTTTATTATCAAGTCGAAAAAAAATAAAAGCTGATACTTACTGTTGTTAAAATATTGTCATAACGTTTTATTTGACTCTATATATATACACACGAGCAAAATAATTGCATCAAAATCTTTAAATAGACAGAAAAAAAGATTTTGATGCTATTACATTGTATTTTGCTCGTGAGTGTATATCTTCCTATCTAATGCATGATGGTATTGAAAAACAACACCTATTAATTAATATTTCTAAACGTTAAATATTAGGCAACACCGGGAAATACGATTATTTTGTGTACCATATTTTAATTTCTTATTTATTTACGGTCCTTTTTTGGCTACAGGGGCTAATTAATAAGTTCAAAGCAACCGGCAACTTTCTCCTGCATCAGCATTATACGCTCCGTATGATTTTATTATTCTGTTTGTGCCCCACTGTATAGCCTCGGTGGACTGATGTCTGAGATATGATTCCATTAACATTCAGCGAAGGCACAAAACGTCACCAAACGGCGTTGACAAATGATATTCTACTTTGGCAATTTTCCACTGTACCGCTTAGAAAGACGTACCTCACCATTCCCACCCGATTTGGTTTTATAAAAAATAACAAGTCTTTAAGAGCGTCGAATCAAAATCCACACAAATAATAAATCACACAAGCAATTTACAAAGCTTTGGTTAAATAGTAAATCACGGGCCAATCCTACGAATAATGCTCAATGTAAGTATATTTATTTGTATACATACAGTATTAGCAAACTGAGTCTTTCTAATTTGGAAGTTGCTGACAGGCGACCAGGAATTTAGGAGAAAAGTATTTGCGCTCAAATTCCATGGAACTTTCACGTTGACTGCTTTATTTACTAGGTACCAGGTACTTTATTTCAGTGCGATCAAGCATTCAGATAAGTGATTATCCCTTAGAGCCAAACACAATCACACGTTACGATGTCGCGTCGTGGCATGGTGCGGCGTCGCGCTAAGTTGCGAGTTGCGAGTGGAAATCCATGACGTACCTAACCCGTAAAAATTTTCGACGCGTCGTTAGAGGATCATGTACTTTAGTACTTAAAACGAATACTAGACTATGGCTTCGAAAGCGTGTACAACCAACATTTATGTAATGTCGCTTGTTTATGTCGCATAGCGTAGTGATCGTCATAGAAAATATAAAAAGAAACAAAAGGTTCTGAGTAGGTATTCATGACAACTGATTTGTGCCGATACGATTTTCAGCTGTGCGAAATATTGGATTTTTTATGTGACTTAATTACTATTAGGCACAGCCTTACTGTATACAGTTACCGTCTCATATCGACTAAGTATTTGGTGCGGCGATCATTTATTGCGGTTTCACACGAAATGGGTGTGCTGAAATAGCTACCTATCTGATACATGCACGTTATGGTATGACTTTTATTACGGAAACAGCTTTTCTCGTTTTTTTTTAGTTACCTAGGTAAATGGAAAATACTTATAATATGCCGAAGGTGCCGACATTAGGAGCGGTAACACTTGATTTTCCCAGGCGTTCGTATATTTGCTGCATAGATATTATTTTAGGGAACAAGTCCCATAAATCGCATGACTATGAATCGGAAACCAGAATAATACTTAATAGGATTTATTAAGATTTAAAAGTTGATAGAAAATAGTCACAGCGGAGTCAATCAACTGTTCGTATTGCAATATAAATAATTTACGCTCGGCTACTTGGAAAACTAGGCTCTCGAGTACAGGAAATAAGTAGATATTGATTTTGAACTGCACTGCAGAACATGTGCGAACACACTTAGAGGGGAGTCGTATGCGTCGTCGTCCTATGTCGTCAACGTAAATTTACAGCCATGCTAAGACGACAAGAATCTAGTTTGTCGTTAGCGATTGCATAATGATATGGCATTAATTATGTATTTAATTTCAAATGCTTATAATATATGTTTTCAGTTTAAAATCGTTAAGATCATGCTCATAGAAGACAAAAATTGTAGGATGAAGATATTTGGGACTGTATACAGCTTAGGGGATCGTATTTATCGACCTTTTAGCCAGGACTAGCCTATAATTGGCTCTACAAGCAATCTAATAGCATTAGCATGTATACATTGGTAGTGGTAAGTATTTGAAGATCGGATCGCTTGATAGGTTAGGTAAGCATATTGGAATTCTATTAAAGTAAGCTTTATACAATCTACGGTCGTGTGACGTAACAACATCCAAGAGAAGTGGTGTCAGCCGGGGTAACATTTAATAGGACTTGAGTTGATTCACATTTTAGTTAAGTATGTACATTTTAGTATCAAAATATTTTTAATGTTATAGTGAATAGTGTTTTTCTTTATTATTTCTACTGCGTCCAGTAATATACGTAATGCCTCTTATCATTATCAATTTCAATAGCATGAATGTTTGTACCCGAGTCATGGATGTTTAGTTTTTATTATGTATGTATTTTTCTATATAAGTATTTTATATAATTGTCTAGCACCCATAGTGCTAGCAAAGCTTGTAGCTTTGCTTAGTTTGGGGCTAGGTCAAATTGTGTGAAATAACCCAAGATATTTATAAATTATTTAAAAAAATCTCTGTATCCGCGGCTTTACGCGACAAGCACTTACAGCTGACAGACGCTGGCAAATGGCGAAAATAATGGAATTCTTCATAATCTGTCACACGCAACAAGTAAGTACCAGTAGCCTGAAGTAGCTAATTTTTTTCAGTGATTGACATTTCCAATATTGAGAAACGTTATTATTGTACCATTTGTACCTAGGTATACAAGATTTGTCAGTACTCGAACCTTACTTTGATGTGTGAGGATTTACTTCATAGCTTTTTAGGGTTCCGAACCTCAAAAGGAAGAATCGGAACTTAATAGGATCACTCGTGTATCTGTCCGTCCGTCTGTCACTGCCAATTTGCTCCGAAACTACTTTACCGATTGGGTTGCAATTTGGCACGTATGTTAAATGTATTGCCGTGTGTTGTTCTGAATAAGGCTCGAGAATTGCTGGACCGATTTGGTTGATTCTATTTGTTTTATTGGAAAGGTTTAAAGGAAAAAAAAATGGAAAAAACTAAAGGAACAGCTTGAAAAGTAAAACTACTTTGTATGGGTCGCCTTCGGGTGATACGAAACTCACCAGGCCATATAGTGAAATTAAGCCTCATACGTAGGTATTTACCTAGTAAAATACGTTTTACTTTTTTTATTATCTATATGAACGGTTAGTAAGATACCGAGCTCTCAGACCGTGTTGGCTTTTAACTTTCAAGATAAATTCCAGCCAAGAAGCAAGTAGATCTTGGCCAACACTTTCAACGAAATTTGATTTGAACAAAATCTGTTGGCAAACATTCAAGTAATAATTATGGTTAGGTTAGGTTTAGCAGCAGTGTGTAGCATATCTGAGTACTTTTATGAAGCTAATATACCTAATACCTAATATAAATAAGTATAATCTTAAATAAAATGAGTAAAAAAAGCATTTCGCTGTCTAAGCCAAGACTGTATGTATTTATGTACTATTTATTACTCTGGATACCAAAAATAACGATTTGTAATTATCTACGTATGTAAGACAAGTAATCTCTTTATTTCCCTTATAAAAACCCATAAGAGAAGTATTTACTTGGTATACAAATAGGCTTAGATGATTATTTTCTCTTTCTTTGTCGGTCTGTTTGTTAGACTTAATTTCTGCGGAATAACTGAATCGATTTGAATGCAGTTTTCAAAGGCAGATAGAGAATCATTCGGATGTAAATTTCCAGATAGTAAAGGCGGTGTGTCATGGTCTCCGAACTCCGATCGATCGCAGCCGCATGCGGCTGACATGAGTTTTATTGATATTTCTTGCCTTTACTTGCTATTTATTATTTACTAAAATAATAAATTAAGCCCACGTAGTGGTTTTTTGTAGTAATTCTAAATAGCAAGTAAAGGCCAAAAATATCGACAAAACTCATGTCGGCCGTATGCGGCTGCGATCGATCGGAGACCGTGACACCACGCCTCAAGTATCGAAAGAAAAGAAATAGTCATTTTTAGGGTTCCGAAGTCCACAAGGAACCCTTATAGTTTCGCCATGTCCGTCCGTCTGTCCGCACTATTGCTCGGAGATGCTTAGGTCTAGAGAGCTGTAATTTGGCATGAATATGCATATTAGTTACGCTGACAAAGTGGTACAATAAAATTTTGAAATATATTTTTTTATAGGGTACCTCCCCTACTCGTATAACGTAGTTGAAAGGAAAACTATCAGAGCTAAGTAGGCTGTACAAACTTACGAGTAATAGTCGACCAACTTATAATGATGATTTTTCTCGAGCGGCAGGGGCGTCGGGCGGGCACGTCATACCACAGGCTAGCTAGATGCTAATAAGTCTTAGAAAGGTACTGTGGGCATCCTCAACTTCGGAACCCTATAATTTGCGCGTGGCCCGACACGCACTTGGCCGGTTTTATATTTCACGCGGATGAAGTCACAATTAAGGCACAGCTAGTTGGTAATTTGGTATATAAACTTATGTGTATCAAAATAATTTTGTTGAGCCAACAAGAATGATTACTTAGTTTAAAATTGAGTAGATCAAGTCAAATTTATAATTCTTTGCAGTATTGTCGGTTGTCGCATTCTACAGTGTTCAAAAACTCACTGATTTTCTTCTAGATTTAGATATCGTATATGTACCTCTAGATAACTGAGACGCGTAAGTTTCCTACTCTTACACGCCTATACTTTGAGTACGAAACCGTAATTGCAAAATTAAGAACCAAAGGAAATTCCATGGGTAAAGGAGCGAAATGCCTTCGTGTCAGAATTTACGGCGGCACCTGGCTGGTGAGCGATCGGACCAGAAATTTAGTAGGAAAGTACCTTATGTGGGCTTAACTCTGAACGAATGGATATACGCATCTATCTACTTTTGGTTGATAGGTGTTTGTTTACTTCAGCGACATATCTAATATATAAAATTCTCGTGTCACAGTGTTTGTAACCAAACTGCTCCGAAACGGCTCGACCGATTCTTATAAAATTTGGAGTGTATGTTCAGTAGGTCTGAGAATAGGACGTAAGCTATTTTTCATACAAAAAAAAATCTAAGGCGGTACGAAGTCCGCGGGGTCAGCTAGTTTTTCTAGATAAGTGTATCGAAATATCCGTCATCATCTCCTTGTGTAGCAAAGTATAGGTAGAAAGTGGTTGTTAAATAGATAATAAACTATTAATTGTATTACGGAATATGGCAGTACACACATTACTTATCTGCATAACATTACCGTTGCATAATTCGAGTTGCGAATAACCAATGTGTCAGGGAATTATTTTTGCAAACGCGTCTGTTCCATTTTGATCTCCGACGTTGAATACCTACCACCGCCACGATAGACTATTTATTTACGTTCTAGTCCCCATGTCAATGTAGACAGAGATTTAATAAGTACCATATAACTAAATATCGTAATAGGTATCACAATTCACAAAACAAAATGGTGGAAAGGCTAAAACATGTAAGTAATTGACCGAGAGTGAGAGAAACGAGCGAACCGTCTCCATTTCAGCTTGGGCAAAAATGCTTTCGTATTTCCGGATGTCCATCCCATTTTTGACTGTTCTCCTCTACAGGGGCTCTATTCGAAACGTTACATATAGGGAACAAGAGAATCTCCCTTTCCCTATGTAACGTTGCAAATAGAGCCCCGAGTGCAAATAGAGATCGCATTTCTCAACCAATTCCAGTGAAATTTTGTGACCAAGTTCATAAAATTATACATTGATTGGGATATTGGAAAATTTTCATAATATCGGAGTACAAAAAAGAAGGTATACGCTGTGCAAAAATAGACTCGAAATGTCTACAGCTCTCAAGAGTGGTAGAATTCGTTGAGTACATTTTTTTATTAAAATAATTTCCGGCTGAATAAATAAAAGTAGTTTTTAAAACACGGTTTAAAAGTTTAATCCGATGGTAAATCCGGTCTTAACAGTTATCTCACTACTTGCAAAAGTTGGGTAATTGGAGTGGTTTCAATTCTCTCTTAGAGCTGGAACTTGATACGGCGACGTCCGCCTGGATTTAGTTTCAATGACTGGACATTGTTTACAGCTACTTTCAAGATAAAGCGAGAGAAAAATCTTCATACAACGACTAAATACTATGTAAATGGCATACTTATACATGATTTATGCCGAGGATACTTTATTATTTCATGAATTTAAATTAGCTTAATATGCGTATAAACATAATATTTACAATTTTAATTTACATAATTATTAATAAGAGTAAAAAGAAGTGTCATATAACAATAGCTGGATTACAAAGCTCGAAAAATACAAATGAATGAATTTGTTAGTTCACGTTCGTAAACCCGTTGAATACTTAGTTAGGTATTCGATCATGGACGTGCCATGGACAATTAGTTGGACATTTACTTTTGACGTGATAATCTTATAAATCGATGAACGCACGAAAATGCACGACGAAATAGTAACGTTACGGTGCAAGCGAGAGCGCGGAACAAGCGATAGAGAAGCACTCGGCCTAAACACGCGTCACGTAAAATTATCATCCGTAAGCTGACTTTACAGACAACATTTTTTTATGGCATTGATTGGCCACTGATGGCGAGAGGCCACAGGGGCCCATAGATACAAGGAATAAGACCGAATGCCTCTTTGCTACCAATGCTACTTAGCAATTCCGGCTTTCTGGTAAATTCTTTTTCTGACGTGTAAAAGTGCCGCTATGTGGCCAATTTGCTGAATAAATGATTGAATTGAATTGAATTGAATTTTCTTACCACCTAACCGGAAAACAACAGTTCCAACATGCTATTTGGTGGCATGCTAGCGGGTAAGGAGGTGGTAGTCATCCGGACGGATCCTGCATCAGGTCTAGTAGTCTAATACCTTAGTGCTTCTAGTTTTTATTCAATCTCTGTCCAAGTGAAAGACTAAACTCATGTCAGCCGCAAGCCGCAACGATCGATCGGAGACATTGATAACCGACCTTTAGTCTTAGTTAAGAATTATACTTATTAAGTAATACTTGGTCAATCGATTGTGATGAAAAAAATCTTCAGAGTAAATTATGTTATAAATAACGTTAATAACATCACTCTTCACAGCCTCAATTAGGATTTACGGCTTTGGGTCCTTAAACAACAAACAAAGACGTACAAACGACCAGATCCCAAGACAAATAGATGGATATTAAGACGTGTGTTTGACTCCAGCCCTAGATGTTTAAAATGTTCAAATTTACATATATCTATTTTAACAATTTACCTATATCCGTTTTGAGCATTCGAATGCTCACAAAAATAATACCGTTTACCGCTTACAATACTAACATATGATAGTGATCATAGTTTTATGAACTTTAGTTACCAGTTAAGATTTTGATACACGATGGAAATAAGCTTTCTAAGTACTTATAAATAATAATAAAAAACTTTTTAAAAACAATAGTTGTATCGTTTAACTACCGATTCCCATGGCCACCTTCATGGCGTTCTATAATCAGATCAGCACCATTTTGTATTGTCATGACATGCATGCAAAATTTCAGCTCAATCGGTAAGCGGGAAGTGGACCCTTAACTTGCAAGATTTTATTACAGATAAACAAGCAAACATCGGGGCAGGTGAAACTAAATAACATCTTATAAAAAGGAGGTGTTGGTGATGGGAAAAGCTATTAGGGAATAAATAAAAGAATTATTTAAAATCAAATGACAACATTGAACCGGAAGGTATAGTGATGTGAGTATAGGTATCGTGAGGGTGCTCGTGAATTAGCCGCTAAGGTCCAGGGTTCTGGTGAATGGGGAGTCTCGGACCGGGACGGCGCGGTGGAACGAGGGGTGGCGCCCCTCGAGGCGCGGGCCGGCCCTCGGCGCCAGTGCCAGTCTCCGCCGCGACCGCGCGCCCGGTCCGTTTCGTTCGCCGCTCCGCGCCACCTTGCCATGACGGTTAAACTTTACGCCGACAACTCTTAACTGAAAATGAAAGATCACCGTGAGCGACATGCCTACTGGCTACCCAGGTAGGTCATCTCGGATTCTTTCCAAAGTTTTACCAACTTTCGATTGTACTGCAGGCAATTGGCGAATGTTTGTTTACATAAATCAGGCGACGACGGTGTTTTATGGCAATGCGAATATTTTTTAAAATTCATGATGATTCTACATTTTTCTGTGATGGATAGCAATCGAACGCTACCAAATAGAATTCCGAGTTAAAATAGAACCGTAATCTTTTGAACTTACAAGATGAATTGTTATGGCGTTTTGTACAACTTTGTCATTATTGTGTAATCAAGTGGTTTTTCCAAAAAAAAACTTAGCACTATACTTACACAGCCTTACACCTAATTACTCTTAATAACTTGCTAAACATTAAAAACTTGACATTGGCGAAATTGTCTTGCACATAGACAGGAGCCATTATTTAAAAAGAAAAAGAAGAACATTGAAAAGTTGCAGTTCGAGTCAACACAATAACTTTAAGTGGGTCTCGTAAAACCCTTATAAAATTGACAAAACCAAACGAAAGTTACGAATTAGATCAATTTGGACTTAGTAGGTATGGTGATCATGATTTTGCATTGAAGAACTCGGAAAAGTAGACATTAAGGAAGTACCTACCTAGATTTTTTGCTATACTTAACATTATGTAATTTTTTATATAACAGTAACAGACTTTTTTTTTATGAAATTCTATTTTAAATATGTAATTGAATCTAACAGTAAGGTTGTTTATCACCATAATCAAATATTTCTAAAGAATACTTGAGATTTAAACAGCCCAGCTCGGCATTAGATGTCTGATCTGATCAAATTAAAGTAAAATTACGATCGAATTACATTTTCATAAAATTAAAAGGCAGGGCATCAATATTTGCATAGGTACTTATAGTTTGCTTCATCATTTCAGCCGATAGACGTCCACTGCTGGACATAGGCCTCCCCCAAGGCGCGCCACTCAGACCGAAAGCCAGAAAGGCCAGAAAGTCCTGGAGTGGCGTCCGCGAACCGGTAGACGAGCTGTCGGTAGGCCTCCAATAAGATGGAGTGACGACCTTGTAAGGTCGCGGGAACGCGGTGGATGCGAGTGGCACAGGACCGGTCTGAGTGATCCTTTGCTTACTTAGTGAATATTTTTAAAATAGGAGCAGAGTAACCACCACCTTGTGCTTATCTATAAATACCTATAATAGAGCTAAAGAGGGTCGAAAGTCTGTACATGAAAGATATTCGAAAAAGAGTTGGTTACTTAGAATCGATAACAGAAAAGTTACTATGAGAAAATCGAAAAATGCCGAACTAAACTGAACAGAAAATAACGATTTTTAGAAAAATTTTCTGTATTTAACTCGAAAACTATTGGACGGATTGCAACAAAATTTGGTATGGGGATAGTTTATAACACGGGTCAAGATATAGGTTACTTTTAATCCCGGCTAGTTTTAAACGAAACGCAAATCCGCTTTGAAATAATAATAAAAATATCTAAGTACTTATGACATAGTCTTAGTACATATAAGCTATATTAAGTTTAAGTTAAGTTAAAAATGTACCTACCAACATTTGGGATGTTAAATAAAGTTTTGTCTATGTCTATGTATACATTTAGAATTATTTTATTGTAAGTTAGGTTAGTTTACCACTGAGCTTTTCGGTGAAGGAAAACATCGTGAGGAAACCTGCACGCATCTGAGAAGTAATTCAAAGATGTATGTGAAGTCCCCAATCCGCACTGGGCCCGCGTGGGGACTATAGCCCAAACCCTCTCGTGATGAGAGGAGGCCTGTGCCCAGCAGTGGGCCGTAAATAGGCTGTTGTAGTAAGTTAGGTTAGGTACTTACCTACTTAGATACAACGCTATTACCTGTTATAGCGTACATCCTTTCTAATTTCCCGAAATAATTAATTACCTAATTATGTGAGTATATAGCGAATAAAGGCCAAACATTAATTGATTAAACTCTCGTCGGTCGCCGCAGCCGCGATCGATCGTTGGTCACGGAACTGTACCCTAAGTCAGATCAAAAGTTATTTCAATACGTGACAGAAATGAAATAGTTCGGGATATTTTCTTTAGACTCTTGTGCCAGGCGGGCCCTATCGCATTGACATTCTGTGCATGCCATTTACAGTGACTGTCGACATAAGTTAATGCCAAGGTAGGCAGGTACTCGAGTCCCCATACAAGTACTCACATGAAAATTACACCGTTCTTGTAACACAGCAGTTCCAATTGGGAAAATAAATCAGTTTTCGAGGCGCGCGGTTGAATCCAATCATACACTGATTGTGCGAGGTACGTACTAAGCAAAATATTTTCCGTTCGTTCAGGAAAATTGCTATAACGTGATATACCTACCTATAAACGACTTGTATTGATATTTTACATTGCCAATAAAAATGGTGTTTGTATATAGGTACTTACGATGGCCACAGGGCCAGGGATGTGACGAACGGTTACGAACTCTTTTAAAAAATTGTCGATATTGTTTTAGAAAGTTACTTTACAATATTATCTCTGATGATGTTTAATCAGTATGACAACGAATAAAAATCAATATAATTCGGTGGATGGCAAGGTATTGTTTTTGTTACACTTGTCAAAACTTTAGTGAAGATGCAAAAATTTGAGCGAACGCACCAACCCTCGCATCAAACTCCACTCCCCCAGTTCGCGGACCCTATAATACCTATTACAGGAGGGGTCACCGGCGCGATTCCCACGTAGGGCGAGCTCCCGGCGATATGCGTAATAGTAGTTCTTTGTGCTGCTCTTTCGTCATTATCAACCCTGATTTCTCTTTTTTACTCCCGAAATCAGGACAGACCCCTGGTCGTAAAGCTAGTCATTCGCGGGTTGGGATCGATTTTGATTGTTAAATGTTACGAGTAATAATAATAATTGTACCTGAAAGGTAGTAACTCCTTTTTACACAACAATGACTGGAACATAATAACTTATGAAGACCTTTTCTCTAAGTATATAGATGTACAGGGATAGGTCGGGACCCTTTTCCGATCTTGTATCTTGTCCTATGTTATCTTAGAAGATTTTGTACCTACATGCTTACATTGTTGGTTTGCTTTTCTATATATAACACAGGATTCGTCGTATTATGATTACGGATGGTTAAATTTTCACTTTTCTCTGTTCCTTAAGATTTAAAAATACCGATGACCTATGTACCGAATTCATTGCGGTTGAGTGTAACTTTTGCTGAACGCTGACTGCAATAAATTCAAGAAAGTGCCCATTCAATAATATTATAATTTATTTTGAAATGTTCGGAATTCACCTTAAAGCCGGATAATTAATTTTATAAAGTATTTTATTTCATCCAACGAGTGCGAGAAAGTTAGGATCGAAGACAATGCTTCTAACGGGCCAGACACGGGAACTTTTCGAATTAACAACATGTCGCGAACGAATATTAAAAGGTACAACTTTATGTTTGTCGCGAACATCTAAACAATTTATTAAACTTTAAGGATGCCCAAAGAAAATGCGGACCCTTTCATTACAAAATAGGTAACCTATTTGTGGAGCCCCTCGTCCACAAACAAAACAAATGCTCCGAAATTTAGATTAAATAAAACTATTTTATGGCGCCAAAAAATCTTGAAAAAGGTTTTCATAAGAAGTTACATAATTTATTTAATAGTTGGATTAAGCGAAAAAACCCAACGTAAATAAGCAAAAAAAATAAAATTGATGGACGAATATTAGATTTACTCGTGAATATAATACATAGGTAAACAAATTGACATAGTAACCATGTTGGGATGGTAATTATATTATTAACTAGTTGTGCCCCGCGACTTCGTCTGCGTGGAATATAAAATTGCCGATAACTTTTCAAACATAGCTTATATGTTGCTCCAAATGATGCTCTATCTACCCTTGAAAACTGCATTCAAATCGGTTAACTCTAGCAAACAGACAGACAGACAGACAGAAAAGATTTCTAAAAATCGCTGTTTTGCGGTCTACAAATACATCTTTAGACCCCCCGTTCCTTTTCTTGAACTTTTATTTCTATGTACAGACACGCCGGGTTCTGCTCTTTTATTATAGTAAATACTCGTTAACGTGATTTAATTCGATACTAATTGGTGAGACTATTTTGCTGCACTCCACTCCACTCCACTCCACCCTGCTGAAGTTTAGAACGTATTTACTCAACCGAAATGCCCGATAATGGTGGTTCTGCTGGAGGAGCTTGATACGTGCGTCATGCTTGACTCACTTGATATGAAAATATGCAATGCCCTCTCGTTTCAACCATTTCATAATAAAAGGTTGAAAGTAACTTTAATATGAAATGAATGTGAGTTTTCTTTTCAATATGTGATTTCAAAAATCATAATATCATGAAATGAGTTTCCCCGTTGATTTTTGAAAATATTTTCGGTTGGCGTTGACGGTTGAGAACCAACTATCGATTGCAAGTTTGAGTCTTAATTTTTCTACGAAAATGTCAATCGATACTTTGAGCTCCTATTGAGGTCAGCCTATAATGTGGACCTAGGTATTGAATTAAATATTACAGTTTACCTGAAAGACGGCGCACATACCTAGGTACTCGTAACTTCGTTGATAATAGGAGACAGTAGGTATTTCCGTTTCAACTACTGCTAATGGTATGTGGAACAGATGGTTACACATAATATTGCAATACATTGAAAGTAAAGTACTGTACTTATTGTTTTTTATGTAGGTAGTTTAATTGATATAAAAGTAATAAAAAAAACGTATGAGAAGTTCCTCTTTTCAATAACTTTTCATAATAATCAATATTTTCATAGCTAAAAAGTTAAAAATAAAGGGTTTATCCTGAAAGTTGGCAACGTCGCATATAGCTGTCAAATGTTTCGCTGTTTGAATTAATTTCTCAATATTACTGAATTAAAAAAGAAGTTATCATTCTATGGTTGAATGACGCGTCTCATTTTATATTTGTTGGTTAGGCATTCAAATGATAAGATTACATTGAAATGCATGGAAAATGCGATGGAAAGTTTTCAAAAGATAGTACTTCCATAATCCTAAACATTTCATGTTCCTATGATAATTGTTGCAATCCATACTTAATGTTTTATTCAACCATAGAGTGACAATTCATATTTTCATTCAGTAATATTCATAAATTAATGAAAACAACGAAATATTTGACAGCTTTTTGCGACGTTGCCAGCTTTGGGAGTAAACCCTCTTAAAAATAATAAATAATAATTTAAAAACGCTTTTATTTCAATGCGTTAAAAATAATAAAATGAACTTTTCCTTAAAAACTTTTACTATCACCTTATAACGCCATTACAGTTTATTATGTTATGAAAGCTTGTCGCGAGAATTAAGTACTCGTATTTGATTTTGAAAAACACACGTAAATCTCGCGTAAACTGTGTAGGTAACTAATGACGTTATAAGTTGATAATAAAAAATGTAATTAGGAAAAGTTAATTTTATTATTTTTAGGGCATTGAAAGAAAAGCTTGTATTTTATCAAAAAAAAAACTTTTAATTTTTATACTTACGCGCTAATCTTGTATATTTATAGATGCCGAAGATCTCAGAAGCGGCTCAAACGATTTTGATGAAATTTTGTATATAGGCGTTTAGAGGGGCGACCAATCCGATCTAGCTAGGTCTGGGAAAACATATTTTTAGCTGTTTTCACCCGAGCGATCGCCCAGGTACTTAATTTCATCAGTATAAAACTCATAAACTGTATTTAACTTAGGCCAATTACTCGATTAGCAAAGCTGATCTAAACTCAATTTAAGAAGCTAAGTCGTTTATTATCTTCACGAAAGTTAAAAAAGCTTATTTTTTGTAAAGCTCAGGTTAATCAGTATTATTTACGTAGATACTTAAGAACATGAATATTCAATGCTCAATAGGTTGGGGTAGAATAAAAAGCCCGGGAACCAATGCGTATGCGGCGCGTCTGCGGCCCAACTGCAGGTTGTATACGGCTCCTCAGCGGCTCGTCTGCACTGTATAACATTAGTTATCATAAGACCTGTCACACCGCCTGCGAGCCGTGCGGCTGTTGTGCCGCTGCGCAAGACAAGATATTAACTAAGGGTTCCGAACCTTAAAAGGTAATAACAGAACCCTTATAGGATCACTCGTGTGTTTGTTCGTCCATCTGTCATAGCCAGTTTAACTTGCTTCTATTTATATTTATTTATCTACATATAGGTATTTAATAAACACAATGGACGTTACCTAAAAATAAAAGGCTTAAAGTTTCTATACTTCAATAAACGGAATAGGTGAGAAAAACCGGCCACGCGCAATGTATAGGGCTCCGAAGTTGACGATGCCCACAGTACCTTTCTAAGACTTAGCATCTTAGTTTAGGCTGCGGTGTGGCGGGTGCCCGTTGCCCGCCCGAGGCCCCTGCCGCTCGAGTAAAATCATTGGTTTTCCAATTATCATTACGATAGATAAGTAATTATTATTTAGAAATGATATTTAAAATTACTTACATGGCTCATAACTTTTAGAACTTGTTTTATACAGCTTACAACGTTATATTAACTTTTCCGTGCACATCTTATAAGTTGGTCGACTATGACCCGGAAATGTGTACAGCCGTGATAGTTTTCCTTTCAGCTACGTTATATATGCCACCACCATGATTTTTTTCAGCCATTCAAAAACCACCATTTAGTTGCCAGGGGGGGGGGGGGACCCTCGACTCTAACAAAAAATATCAATTCAAAGCTTAATATTTCACAAACGCATCCTTTAAACAAAGATGGTTTGAGAACAAACAATATTTAAAGACCTATTCAACGACCCCCCACATCATGGGATACGCAAGAAAAAAAATCATCACCACTTTAACAGTAGGGGAAGTACCCTAAAAAAAGTTCAAAACTTTATTCTACCACTTTGTCGACGTTACTAATTTGTATATTTATGCCAAATTACATCGTTCTAGAACTAATCATCTCTGTGCTGTGCTGCGGACGGACGGATGGACGGACAGACATGGCGAAACTATAAGGGCTCCTTGTGTACTTCTGAACCCTAAAAAACGTTTAGCCCCTTCTGAACCAACGGGGGCTTTTGTAGAGCCAACGAGAGAAGGTCGGGACCCGAAATGTACGAGATATACTTATTATAAATTGGAGATGATATTCATCCTCCATTGCTTTTTATACAGAAATACGCATTGACTGTAAATCCGGGTTAGGATGGTGAGGTTATTACATTGAAATCGAAGCTGTTTGGCCTCTATGACTCGTTATCGTGTGCGGTTTTACACATAAGTATCATACTGGTTTTTAAAATCATATAAGTACTTACCCTACACGTAATCTGTGTCGCCCGGAAACATAAAAATATTGACTAAGACGAGCGATTAACTTGTACACTCATTACATTACTAACTAGTACTGTGTCATGTCAGTTTCTTGTTTTATATATATACACACAATACAGATAATAAGTAATAAGAGAACTTTACTCAGCGGAGGAACTGCGAGGCTAAGCTCCGTGACAGGGCAGTCGGCTTATGTATCGGAACTTACGAATAACACCATCCGGATTTTCCGCAACTGAGTAAACAAAATAAAATAACTTTTTATTCCCTTTATCTCCTCGCGCTCGTTGGTAATTAAAAAGCGCCGCAGTTAGTATTAAATTACAGTAGCCTAAAGGTTCAAGACTCTATTCATCATCATCATCATCATCATTTCAGCCAAAAGACGTCCACTGCTGGACATAGGCCTCCCCCAAGGCTCGCCAATCAGACCGGTCCTGTGCTACTTGCTTCCACCGGTTTCCCGCGACCTTCACGAGGTCGTCGCTCCATCTTGTTGGAGGCCTACCGACAGCTCGTCACCCAGTTCGCGGGCGCCACTCGAGAACTGCCCCGCCCACTGCCACTTAAGGCTCGCAATTCTTCGACTGAACACTCAAGACGCAGGACTCTATTATATGTACGTAAATAATAATGTATGTTTCACGTTTAATAATATTGAAATACAAAATCAAACATGACAGCTAGATTGCGGGGCGAGAATTTCCAATTAACAGGACTTGGCTCGGTAGCTATTTTTCGGCCTAACATAAAAATACCATTCGCTTCACCGGGGTTTAAGTATATGGTTTACGTTTAGCTACATACAATACTTAGTAATTGGCAAGAAAATGCCTTATCTTTAGAGCAATACGTACCTACTTTATAAGGTGTCAAGGTGAGGAGCGAGGGTCGAGTCGGGTAGGTAGTGAAAGTGTAGGTTTGTTTACTTATTCATATTGAGACTGTATTGTTAAGCAACATTGAGTTAAAATGTTTTGCTTCGAGATATTTAACAAATCATAAGGAGCAATGTTGTCATTATTCATAGTCGGGAATTTATAGTAGTTATCCCGTTTTCAATGGGCACGTATTTAAAATCTTTTTAATGGTATCGTAGCCAAAGCGGAATGATCGCTCCACGAGAATGAGCTCACTTATAAAGGCTTACAGTAGAAGTTTGGTTTTGAAAATATTCCCCAGCAGCACGAGCACCGCTTCAGTTTCCGGAAAAAAGTAGGTCCTTACCTTACCCGTTAAACCGCACGCCACGAGCGCTCCACCCGGGGCACCTAACTAAATAGAGGAAAAAGGAATGAATTTGTACAACCTTAATTATGAAATGGATGGACGGTGCCTCATGGTAGAGAACTTTGGAGTTTGCTAATTGTGTAGATAATTGTTATACATAGATTATTAACGTGACAATTTGCGGTAAAATGGTTCAGTTTCAGTGCTCTCATGTCGATTCACGGTATCTTTACGAGTGCCTTTGAAAGCTTCCCCCGGATTTATTTCTACATACGAACTGTTTCTGACTGCCACTCCATCATGTTAATCACACAAAGCTCGCTGAGCAGATTAATTTCAAAATTTATAGTAGACTGGGTGGTCTCAGGGGACGTTGCCTACCTACGAGCCGGGAAAAATGGTTCTCGTGGGAGCCTGAACACCACGCGCATCCCAGAAATTTAGTCAATTTATTTACAAATTAGAAATTGATGATTTTGGTTTCGTTTCCTGCTTTATTGAGAAAAACGACAGCTCAATTTTCCTGGGTTATCAAAGCTACTCGTACCTAGTACACTTAGTGGTAAATTAGTAGAGATTAGTTGTATATTATTGTTCTCTGTAAGGCTCTGTTTTGGCGTCAATATTGATCTAGGTGGAGAGTAATTATTGTGAGTCAAGGGGCGCGACGTGTGCTCATGTTCCTGTCGCGGCCGGCGCAGTAACTGATGACTGCGATGAACGGCCGCTGCGAGCGTGCCCCCGCGCCAGTCTGTCACTGGCTAATTTGGGTGAAGCGTTGATGCCTTATTATTCACTACTACCCTCACTCATATACTTTAATTACCTAAAATATCGTGACATATAGAAAACACTGCAGAAACAGTTCGAATGGTACCTAAATCATCTTTAGAAAAGCAGAAGTATATAGGCTACGACTTTAGGGATATTGTCGGTCTCAGGGCCCTCATTTAAGAAGCAAAGGGGAACTATAATGAACGGGATTGTATAGGGATCATCAAAACGTCACGGCGATCAAATTGAACTTTAAATATAGCTGAGTACCTACTTATGGTTCATGTTTCTTATAAAGTCCCTTTGCTTCATTTAATAACTTTGATTCTAGATATCAAACGACACAACCCACGCATTGTTCTTACTTGCTTATATTTTTCCTTACATACGTTCACAAAGTCATCATTCCATTGACAATTCAATTTGCTTCTTGTAGCTGCTTCGTAGGGAGTGTACCTACACGTACATTTCTTTTCACTCATGTTTATTCATCGCGTACCTACAATATGTAGGACAGATTCCTAAACCGACATAGACATTTTCTAATTGATGTTTACAATGATGGAGCTAAGGAGCATCGTAGTTCCAATTAAGCGATTTTCATATATTTTAAATGTAAATAATAATATGTATTATAATATGTACTATAGTAGTCTACTTCTACTACACTAGTAGAGTGTAGTAGTAGTAGACATACTTTAAATACGATCGTGGGCTATTATAAAATATTAATATGAAAGGGAGTGATAAATTATTCTTTAGGGTGCCCTCTATTTGGCATAATTCTTTTTGTCCGAAACTGTTTACACATAACAGGCTTCGCATAATTTATCTACGCCGAATCTTGACTTTGCCGAATTTTTATTAAGCATAATTCTTTATTGGCCGAATGGGTGTTTAGCCGAATATTGTGTTGGCATAATGTTGACTTGGCTGAATTTTATTATGCATAATATTGTTTGGCATACTAGTAATTTACCAAAATTGGGATAGGCCGAAATATTGTCCGAATTTATGTCCGAAATAACAAATTATGTAGGAACGGTGTGCGCGGTAACACCCAAAGTTTGGAGCAAAGCCGACTCGCATAGGTTAGGTTAGGTTATTTTTTATATAAGTAAACGAAATTATCAGTTAATAAAAATCCCCTTCCCCCAATATCATGATTGATGTTATACAGGATACTCATTTAATTAAATCGACGAGAATAAAGGTATGCGAAAGTAGTTTTCGGCGTAACGAATTTCGGCGAAGTAATTTTCTGCCTAAACAATATTCGAGATTCGAAAATTATGCGTGAAAACCATTCGGCGTAAATAGATTATGCGTAATAGAATTCGACGAAAGATCGTTATGCGAGTTTAGTTTCGGCGTAAACACTATTATGCCTATACTTATTATGCAAAATCGAATTCTGCCAAAAAGAAAATGCGTAAACAAGGGGAACCTATTCTTTATTATGTATTTATTTTTGTACAATCTCATTTATCGTGTATTTAAATATTCTATTTGTATATCGACTTACGAAAATTTCATTAAATCGAAACAATCTTTTGCCTCATAACAAGTTTTAAGCAATAAAGGATATAGGAATAGGACGTGATCTGTCTTCTAAATGTCATAAGTTGTTTCATTTATATCTAGATGAGTAATATGTTTTTCCGCCCGGCATCGGCCCAGCTCCAAAACCCCGAGAGCTTTCAGCTCGAACTTCAAAACCGGTTCGAATGCCTAGATAGCGACGTGGACAATTACAACGACGGGTTTGTAGAAGCTGTTCATACGGTGGGGTCCAAGTTCTTCAAGACCCGCCGTACAAGAACCAAGAAAATCTCAGACTCAACCCTAAAGCTCACGGAGGTGAGACGTGAAATGATTCTGCAGTCTGCAGGTGACGCTTGTCATTATCGGCAGCTCAATGGGCAGATCTCGAAGCGTGATGTACGCCGATTCAATACCAACAGTATTGAAAAGGCTATTGAGCGTAACAGAGGTTTGAAGGTATTTGCCAAAGATTTGTCTATTGGCCAAATTCAGACGCTGTTTGATTCCGTCATTCACGATGGGAGAACGCCGCGAGCATGGAACAGAAGTGAGGTGGTGCTCTTCTTCAAAAAAGGTGATAACACCTTGTTGAAGAATTATAGACCCATCTCACTTCTGAGCCATGTTTACAAGCTGTTTTCGAGAGTCATTACGAACCGTCTCGCGCGCAGGTTTGACGAATTCCAGCCTCCCGAACAAGCCGGTTTCCGAAAGGGCTATAGTACCATAGACCACATACATGCGTTGCGGCAGGTTATACAGAAGACCGAAGAGTATAACCTCCCCCTTTGCCTTGCATTTGTGGAATACGAGAAAGCCTTTGATTCGATCGAGACTTGGGCTGTGCTGCAGTCTCTCCAGAGGTGCCAAGTTGACTACCGGTACATCGAAGTGTTGAAGTGTTTGTACGAAAACGCCACCATGTCCGTCCGACTACAGGACCAGACCACGAAGCCTATTCCACTGCAGCGGGGAGTCAGACAAGGAGAAGTGATCTCTCCGAAGCTGTTCATCGCTGCATTGGAGGATGCTTTTAAGGTGCTGGACTGGAAAGGTCGAGGCATCAATGTTAATGGCGAGTACAACTCTCACCTTCGGTTTGCCGACGATATTGTAGTCATGGCTGAGACCATGGACGACCTCAGTACTATGCTCGCTGACCTCAGCAAAGTTTCCGATCGAGTTGGTCTTAAAATGAACATGGGCAAGACGAAAATCATGTCTAATGTCCATGTATCATCGGAGGCTCTGCGCTCGAACTTGTTGACCACTATGTATACCTGGGACAAACAGTCGAGTTAGGTAGGTCCAACTTCGAGAAAGAGGTCAATCGTCGAATCCGACTCGGCTGAGCAGCGTTCGGGAAGCTTCGCAGTGTCTTTTCGTCCAAATTACCGCAGTGTCTCAAGTCGAAAGTCTTCGACCAGTGTGTGTTGCCAGTGATGACTTATGGTTCCGAGACGTGGGCGCTTACGATGGGCCTCATAAGAAGGCTCAAAATCACTCAGAGGGCAATGGAGAGGGCTATGCTCGGGGTTTCTCTGCGTGATAGAATCAGAAATGAGGATATCCGCAGTAGAACTAGGGTCACCGACATAGCCCGAAGAATTGCGAGCCTTAAGTGGCAGTGCGCGGGGCACATTGCTCGCAGGACTGATGGCCGATGGGGCCGGAAAGTTCTCGAGTGGCGCCCGCGAACCAGGAGACGAGCTGTCGGTAGGCCTCCAACAAGATGGAGCGACGACCTCGTGAAGGTTGCGGGAAACCGGTGGAAGCAAGTAGCACAAGACCGGTCTGATTGGGGAGGCCTATGTCCAGCAGTGGACGTCTTTTGGCTGAAATGATGAATATGTTTTTAGGTTCAATTAGGTTCTCCAGCTGTCATAATGTCGGTTTAGGAATATCTCCTACTGGTAACTAATTTCTCTTGGCTATGGTTCGACGTATCGGCAGTTATTATCAATCATTTATCACACACGCATTTGTTCAGAGCCGGCCGTGTATTTAGTACTTAAGGCCGTTCCTATACCCAGATCAGCCGTCACTGTCTCTCATGCAACGAGTGAAAGGGAAAGCGCTACGCACAGAACGCCCGATTTAGTTAGTATTTAACACGTTTTAAATTCTGTAAAAATACCGTCTAAAACATGGCATTTATAAAGCTGTCAATGTATGCATATACTATGGATATTTTTTCTGTTATATTTAGTTTTACACTGTTTGATATAATAAACTGGAGTAAAGTTGGATTAAAGATCCGAGTTAGACGTTACTTTGGAATTAAATTGTATCGAGCGAAGTTTCGAGAAACGTGTAACGAAAGCTGTCGATGTAAGGATTATATAATCAAATATAACATATGTTTTTTTTTCACATTTTTAACTTTTACCATTTTTGAGAAAAGTGAGCAATTTGACGAATCTGGGTCAGGGAACGAACGGCCTTAAAAACGGTACCTCCTATTAATAAATAGGTAAAAGATTAATAATTTCATTTATCAACTACATTTTACATAGGTAAGTACGGTTACATCAATTACTTACATTCATACCAGAAATAAAACACACTCAAAGTTATGGCATTATACACAGTTGCAATTATTCAAAAAGGTGTTAACTCGTATAAATAATTTATCCGCACCAATCAATCAATCATTTATTCAGAAAATTGGCCACATACACCATTTCACGCCAGAAATGAATTTACCAGGGCTTTCTAGACCTATTGCTTATAGTCTCCATGGGTCCAGAAAAAAAACAATAATAATCATGGAGATGGCCTCCATTGTCAAATAAATATAAATTTCATAGATGTCGACAGTCTCAAACTGTCAATAAATAATGAAATACATCGTGTATAAAATTGTTCATTAAATACATGTCAATAAGAACATGATGAGGTATCTCGCTTAAAATGATTGACTTAGTAATATATTTAAAACTAATGATTATTTTTAAACTCACTTACCTACCCTGACGAATCTCAATCAAACCAATTTAAACCGAGCCGTGCTCGCTCAGTAGGTAATGCAACTTTAGGAACGTAACGTAGTGTAAAAAGTCTATTAGATACATTATGTAAACCTAGGTAAGATTTGATTTTTGGAAGTATTTTTTTTCCTGAATCCTATTCTTTCATAACAGCATAAATGCTCGATAAAGCCTCTTTTTATTTCTTGTTCCGATAAATTAGGATTGATGGGTGAGATGAGAAGCCTTAAGATCGCGCTTGGGGCGCTCTATATTCGTTTGGCTATGTCAATGTATAAATACATACTTTTACCATTATTTTCCTCTCAATCATTGTTTTTTGTTATAACATTTAATTTATTTATTTACTCTTTATTTGCATTTCCTTAATGTTTATCTGGGGATTTAGAATAGAATTGGTAGAATAATATTGATTCCGCTTGAAAAAATATATGTATACATTTACAAATAAAAGTGATTATTTCAATTAATTAATTTAAATTATTGCAGCCGAAATGGCAGGCCAGCTTAGCACGTTACTGTGGCGCGAAGCTACAGCGCGGGTTTTCAGCTACGCCCATAACGACCTCTTAAATTATCAACAAAATATAAAACAAAAAAAAAACAAGAGACAATAGAACAAGCATTAAAAATAAAAAATGTAGGTAAATAAAAAATAATTTTCTAAACAAAATTACTACTAGTGGGTATTGACATGACGTGTTAACCTTTGCCTTATGTAATAAAATCTTGTACCTACCATGCCACATAATATTTCCTTAATAGTAGGTTAGTAACTGAATTCATGAAATTCTCAATACTCTTATTTATCAAAGGCGTACATCAACGCAGCTCATTTAGCGAGAAAGTCCCGAGACTACAGGCCATAGACATCTAATAATGTGGGAACGATTTCCCATTTGTAAAGAAAAAGGGGGAAATAAAGGAGCCGCCTCGTAACCCGGTGCTAATGTCGGCCGTGGTGGAAGCCCGCAAATAATACCTGCTAGTTACTTATAGGTATGAGATGTTTAAGTGGCTTGATTTACGTAGAAAACGGTTGGGTAATCGAGTAGACACGGTAAATTGGTTTGAAGCGACCTGATGATAGCTCTCGGGTCATTTCATCCTGTCGTCGTGAGATCGGGCGCGGTTTTCCATACTTTTCGTCAGTGGACAGACGTAATAAGAGTCCTGGGCGGGTCGGTTTCTAACGAGGAACAGTTTTTAATTGAGTTGAGAGCCGCGTAACGCACGGCACGTGCCGCGCCGCCGCCACCGCCAAGCCGGGATTAAGGTAACAGCTCAGATTATTACATCGTCGACGATCCATTCATTTAGCCCATGACTGAGTGGATTCAGACCTTTTTGTCGGTTATCAGGTCGCTCGTCAGACCCGGACGCGCTTGACAAATTGTTGGGGTCCCCGTTAAAAGCTTCAACCGCTTAAGATCACCGAGTTACTTTGACAAAACTTGTCTGCGTTTCTGTCTAGCTACCTTATGTATAAAAAAAAACAAATCATCTAAGTAAAAAATTATAATTGCGACATTCTCAAGTAATTCTTATCCTTTTTGATCTTCGATCAAGCTTTATAAATCGTCGTTAGCAAATTTGTAAAAAGTAATTGAATTACCTATTACTTACCAAGCACTCAAACAAGCGGTTCTCCGAACCAAAATGCTTTAAGTAGGTAGGTACTTGAATGATGATTATATGTATAAGTATAAATTGCTTAATCTCTACGAGTAAATACATCACGGATTTAATGACTGTTTTGGCAATACATATAATCAACCGCAATGAATTCGGGTGACTTTATATGGAAAATGCTATACAAATGGACCCGAATTCATTGCTTTTAAGTGTATATTAAATATTACAGGTAGAGCAGTGAATTGGAAATAAATGGATTTCCTCGCGACAAGGGTAAATTCAATCTCAGGGCACGGAAGCGAATGCAGTACCTACTCCCAGAGCTTTAATACATATGCATGCCTTCGGCGGGGCGCTCTAAAACTGAACCAAATTGGCGCTTGAGTGGGGTAAGCAATGCAGTCCATGCCAAGAAAATTTTATCACATTAAGAGGGAAGAAAAGTACTTGGCCGGTACGGTACTCGGTTTTCCTTTTTTTTTAATTTACAAGAACTTTGAATCCATTGCAAATTAAAAAAAAAGGAAAACTTATCTGAACCTAGTATTTCATTGTGTCAATAATATGAGTACTAAAAAATTGGAAAATATTTAGAAGTGGAAAAACGTTTTCTCTCTTTTTATGGACGCGTAGTAGGTATACTTCCCTCTTAAGGCCGTTCCCTGACCCAGCATCGTCAAATTGCTTATGTAATATCATATTTTTCTAAGAAATGTCAAAAGTTTAAAATATATATGAAAAAAACACATGTTATATTCGATTATATCATCCTTACATTGACAACTTTCGTTACACGTTTCACGAAACTTCGCTCGATACAATTTAATTCCAAAGTAACCTCTAACTCGGACCTTAAATCCAACTTTACCTACTCCAGTAGATATATTAAATATCAAAGAGTGTCAAACTAAATATTACAGAAAAAAATATCCAAATGATATGCATACATTAACAGCTTTACAAATGCCATGTTTTTGACGGTATTATTATAGAATTAAAACGCGTTAAATACTAACTAAATCGGGCGTTCTGTACGTAGCGCTTTCTCTTTCACTCGTTGCACGAGTGACAGTGACGGCTGAGCTGGGTATAGGAACGGCCTTAAGCACCACGACATGGATCCACCCTGCCTTCGTCCGTCATTCATTAGGAGCCATTCATAATGACACACGCTACCAACGTGTCTCCGTTGGAGACTCTCCAACGTGTTTAGAATTTACACGTAGACCTCACAGGATCATAAATTTATTAGTAGTATTAATTTCTAAATGCATAAATCACCAGTTTTCCGCTTTAGCTGCCTTAAGCAGAAAAGTAGTTCTCGCCAAACTCATTAACCTTTTGGGCAGGTGATACCCACCTTGATTTTATTTGTGGTAGTTTACTTAGGTCCTTACGAGTACAATATTTATACTGGCAAATAATGGGTATGTGTCGCGTGCGTTTCCCTAAGCCCGTGAAATTTTTGCTTGAAGGATTTTCCTAATCGGCTTACCTTCGCCCATAATAGGTAGGTAAACATTTTGCCCCTAGAAAGTTAAAACAAGGTTTGAGATCGTGACGTTTTGCTGAGTTCTCTTTCGTGTAAGCCTCCTTTAGTCCGCCACATGTGATGTTAGCATTGGCAACTTTTTCATTTACTTTTATTGGTAGTTATTATTGTATTATATTATTTTATGTTATGTATAGGTTAATTATTCATCACTTTCATCAGTTATACAAAGTTAAAAATATATTGTAATCGTTAACTAAAGTTAACAAAAGTTTCATCCCTTATTTTTCATTTTGCCCTACCACAAAATCCGACCTGTGGTATTTTTTTAAAACTACAAGTTCTTTTTCGATTAAGATCAGATCAATTTTGTCACGACATAAATAGATTCATTTTATCCCAATTTTTACTGAGAATCGGGACCTATGCGAGTTCTGGTATGAGTACCTACCGCGGCGAGGGAGAACCTATAAGTTAAGAAAAAGTCGATATAAATCTGTGTATACTTACTAGTTACCTACATACTGTGCATTATTATAGGAAAAAACACGATTGCAAGAACACGAGTATTTATAAGCCGGTGTTTTAATCATTTTAAGTAATGACATCTGATATCTGTTAGGTACAATGCGTAATCACACAATTCATGGAGTAAAATAATTCAGTTCAAAAATTTCGCCTACTTTGAAAAACCGAAACGTATGAAAACCGGAACGGCAGTATAATGTCCCGTTTTATTTCATCGAGTAATATTTGAAAAAACATTAGAACTCTGAATGTGTGTAGAGTTAACATATAAATATTGATTTATCCGTACATACATATGTAGGCACGCACGCCATAAATAGCTTATGAGTTATGCTTATGAGTAGGTACTGAGAAAAATACTTTATGGGACCTATTATTAACGCCCGGTTTCAATAACCAAAAGCTCGGCTCGTTTTGGCTACGAACGATTAAGGGTAGGTTGATTCAATCCGTCCGTTAAAGTTAACGTTAAATATTTTACTACTGGAAAAAAAGACGTTTCTGTATGGAATGACAGCTCGGCCATGTTTAACGAACGACCAGGAGTCCGTCAACTGTGCTTAAATCAACTTACCCTAAAACTTGACATTTGATCCATAGACAATCTGTTAAGATTAACAGTCCTTCGCCAAAATGAGGCCTTTTGTGGATATAGTACTTACCTACCTATCCCAAAAGTCACATAATAAATATAGCTGAAATTGCAGAACTATTTACAAATAGACCCGTGTTATGACAAATGCTTCATCAATAATATCTAATATGCATAGTGAGTGCATGCAATAAAAAAATAATTATCTTTAAAAATGCGTTAAAAATGGGGGTTTCGACCCCCTCTAGAAACTGATACGGTCTAAATTTGTTCAGAGCATAATTCTCTCCTGTTAAACGTAGTTCCCAAACTGTCAAACCGCTCTAATCTAAATCTACCCGAATTTCTACTGATATTTTACCAGTGGTTAAAGCCTGAAATATAATTTCACGTTTTGAATTTGATTTCGGTGTCGAGACCTTGGGTCCGTGGGGTCCAGGCGCTTATGCCCTCTTCAAAGAGGTAAGTAAGAGGCTGGTCGACGGACCGAAGAGCTGGCAGTTTCCTCGCTTAACGGATTAGCATTGCTATCCAGCGAGGAAATGCTGCCAGCATCCTCGGTACAGGGACCCTTTTTAGATATATATATTTTTTAATTTAGTTAGCATTGTCAGTTGTAGTCTAGTTTAATTAGTTTATTTTGGGGTTTTTATTTTATTTTAGGCGTTCCTTTAAATTTTTATGTAATCACCCAGAAAGTATTTCATAATATGGATTCTCTATATAAACTTGATTTGGGGTATTACAACATCCCAAAAATCGCCTGACGGGTTGTCTGATTGGGTGCCGAGTGTTCACGACGTACTCGTTATATTATCTACTTACGTAAATATTCTTTGTACATATTCTTTTGTTCTATTTCCATTATGTTTTAACGTGACGCACAAAAAACATCAAACTTATTAAATTACTAGCTTCTGCTCGGGTCTTCGCCCGCATGAAATTCGGTTATCGTCTTCCCGCAACATAACTACGTAACTATGCCTTTTTCCGAGATAAAAATTAGTCTACATGTCCTTCTTCGGGACTCAAACCATGTCCATACAAAATTTAATCTAAATCGGTCCAGCGAGCGGACTGACAGAGTTAGTTTCAGTTTTGCATTTATAATATTAGTGTTATGTAATATGTACAGTTTGATTCAGGAAACGCATGATCGGAAATATGCCTAAATACATAAATCGGTAAATTATAATGGAACCTAGAGAAGAAGAAGAATAAGGCCCACTTAAATTGCACCAAGCTTCTTGATAGTATTTTATCTCATGACTGCGGGTGAGCTTTGGTAGTTGAGTGGAAGTGGACACACACACATGCACGGTGTCGCTGTGGGCGTAAGTTCGAGAGTCGCGGCCGCTTCGCCGGCCAGATAGTAGACGCATCACAACAGAACTATAAGCATGGCTCACCCGCCATCGTGAGATACAACATCTGTAGCATCTTTTATTTTTGTTAATTAGAAAAATAATAAAATAATATTGATTTGAAACACCGTATAATTTTCTGTTTGAGAAAGAAAGAGTTGAACAACGTCTCCTGAATCATCGTCTCCAGTACATAAGTATGTAGTGATGACGAACCCAGTGTTCGGACGAATGAACTGAGAATTTCACTGTGATGTTTACGAGGTTCAATTTAACATACGAGTATGTAGTTTTGTGTAAATCATTCACGGGAATTGTTTTATTATTTCAATGCATGCGTTCGTCCGCGTGCAATTCGCTTATAGCATTCCCACGGGAACTTTGCATTTTTCCGGGATAAAAAGTAGCCTATATGTTGACCAGTGTTATAAACTACCCCCATACCAAATTCTGTTGCATCCGTCCAGTAGTTTTTGAGTTAAATCCGGACATACATACATACAGACAAATTTTCTAAAAATCGCTATTTTGTGTTCAGTATCGTTTATATTGACTTGATACACTCGACAGTAATGAATTCGGGTCACTTTGTATAGCGTTTTCCTTACAAAGTGACCCGAAATCATTGCCGTTGAGTGTAGTATCTTTTGATTTTCAAGTTTCAGTCGCGACTTCTTCTAGGGACTTATTATTAGTAAAGAACATTATGCATAGCTGACCATGACACAGATTTCAAGAGGAATCATAAGTAAATAGAAATAATATCAAGTTTCCCAACTCGATTGCGGTTATGTTTGTGGCTATGGCATTCGTTTCTATTAAATTTTTTCCCTATCACGTGAATTGTACAATATTTCTAGGCAACAAAATAGCACTTAAAAGAAGGGCTGTGAAGATGGTGCAAAGTCTACGCCCATCACAACATAGAAATGGCCAAATAATATAGTTAGGGAGCCGCGCGGTGTCAGATATTTAGAGGGGTGGTTAATCTTGTCAAATTGTCCTAAACGAAAAACACATTTCTTAGTACCATAGTCATGTTTAACTAAGTATCCACAAAATAGATAATACTCGTAGGTATTTACATAAGCAACTGATATGAAAAGCGCACTTAACATCAATACATTTCGAATGATCTAACAAATAACCGCCAATTTGATAGACACATTGTTATTGACGAAAAAGAAATATGTTGCACTTAAGGGCTCTATTTGTATGAAAGAAAATGTTTCTACGTAGGGCGCCATTTCCGCAAAATATTTTTGCGCTATCCTATTCTCTACTGTGTCACGTTAGGGCGTAGGTAAGTTCGATCCGGATTCGTATAAATTCTATTACATATTTTTGTTTTGTACGCCCAAAGGATTTTATTTTCCTTACGGGTATTGTGTTATAGCAAAACTTTTGTACTTGCAGCGATTTGGCACGTTCAATGCCCAAACTAGAAAGTATCTACGGCTAAAAGAATCAACGGAATATAAAAAATACTACATGCTTACATCGTACGTATTTATTCTACTTTTGGAAGAATATTGTTGTCGATATAGAATCTAAATAATTCCAAGGTATAATTTGTGATTGCAGCGCCTTCTTCGAATATAGCGCCCGTCGTTAACTTATTGGTTGTGCAAATAAATTCGCGTATTTTATTTGCTTTGTGCTTCTTTCCTTATTACGAGTAAGTACGTTGTCAAAGAGAGAATTCGGCAAAACCACGTCAATATTATATTAATAACTACCAGCTTTCATTTGCTTGTGTAGACTTTTTGCTTTGAATACGTTTAAGGTTTCATCAAAATGTAGTAAGTGTTAGATCCCGGGGTATCTGCGCGTGATAGATGAGAGTTCTTTCGTTCTTGGTAAATCTAGCTTCCGCCAGATTACCATATTCAGTACCCTGGCGTTCGTATTTTGCACAACAAAACATTCCTGAAATAAAAATCAACAGGGTAATTATTTTTTATCTACAATTAAACACAAATACTCGTAATTGTGGTATTTCTTGCTTGTTAAAGGAGGAAGATGAATTTAAAGTTTAAATAATATAAACTCGATTGAATACAGGGTCGCAAAGTATTGCGACAGGGTCTGCCTGACCGGGTGCGTAATCCTTTCCATGGGCCAAATCCTACCCTATTACCCACAATGGTACGTATTCGTATTAGGGGGAGCTTACCCCTCATCTGCGCGCCTGTTCTGTTCGACCGAACGCCTCATACGCATCAATGCCAATTTTGTTCCATTTAAAGCTCTTTTTGAATATCAATGGGCCTCCTTACAAATGCGTCGTTCATTCGCGTCCTACGACGTGTAATTCAAATTACAAAGTCTATAAGCCATAATCTCATTCATAGGCAGTCGGGACGATTCACACCTGGCGCATCGAATCGAATCACATTCGGCGGCATTCCGCGGCATTCCGCCGATTCGATCGCATGCCGCTGAATTCGATCGCATTCGGCGACAGACCATTATGTCGGCCGGAGTTCGGGGGGTGTAGTGCTTCGTTGTCGCAGTAACTTTTCAACCACTCGAAATGACGCAAATGCCATTCAAATAAATTCCTTTCCCATATAGTAAAATTTGTTTCTATTCTCTCCGATTCGATGCGCCAGGTGAGAATCATCCCCCGCCCGCCACCTATTACCGTGCGGAGATTCAAAACGATTCAACTTTTTTGCTCAAATAATTTCGGTTATATTCAGGCTCAATTTACTTCAAACGTTGTGCATGACCATGCATAATAATTAAGTTTTTTAAATCTAAATATAAGTATAGTAACAAAGTGAACCAATTTGAAAGGAAGTTGGACTTTACATTAACTGGCTGTACACACAGTAGATACCTACGCCAATTTGCTTTATTCTCACTCCTTGAAAGAGACAAGCCGGTTCGGTAAACAAATCCCTAAATCACACGTGTGCGTCTTTTATACACCTCCTTTATTGTATGTTATCCTCCGTCTCCGAACAAAACATGCCTTATCCTATATTATGAGGCTCGTCGCATTCGAAATTTGATTTTAAAAGAATCCGTATTACAAATGGGATCTCTCCTCAAATACCGAAGGCCAATTCGTCGTCGTCATGGCCTCAAGGCGCGCACCGTTCAGTAGCTTAGAAACTCGGGCGTGATAACTTCACGTTAATGTTCACTTTTCTGAAACTTTCAGAATACCTCTAGGGTTCCAATAAGATGCTTTTATAATTAAGTCTGATACAAGCTTTTTGACAGTTTAGGCAGCATCTGAAAAGAAATGTTTAAGGTACGTAGCTTTAAAAATGTGTTATTGCCATAATCATATATCTCGGCAGATAAGTAAAATTATATAAAACTAGCTTATGACCGCGACTTCACCCGCGTGGAATTCGGTTGTCGCGTTCCCACTGGAACTATGTTTTTTCCGGGATGAAAAGTAGCCTATATCCTTTTCCGGGACTTCAACTATCTCCATATCTAATTTCATGTAAATCGGTCAAGCGGTTGAATCGTGAAGAGGTAACAGACAGACGGCACAAAGTTACTTTCGCATTTATAATAATAGGTAACTAGCTTCTGCCCGCGACAGAATTCGGTTATCGCGTTCCCGCGGGAACTATGCGTTTTTCTGGGATAAAAAGTAGCCTATGTCCTTTCCCGGGACCTCAACCTATCTCCGTGCCAAATTTTATCTCAATCGGTTAAGTGGTTGAAGCGTGAAGTGGTAACAGACAGACAGACAGACAGAGTTACTTTCGCATTTATAATTTTACTGTCTTCTGCCCGCTGCTTCGCCCGCGTGGAATTCGGTTATCGCGCTCCCGCGGGAACTATGCGCGTTTCCGGGATAAAAAGTAGCCTATGTCCTTTCCCGGGACCTCAACCTATCTCCGTGCCAAATTTTATCTCAATCGGTTAAGTGGTTGAAGCGTGAAGTGGTAACAGACAGACAGACAGACAGAGTTACTTTCGCATTTATAATTTTACTGTCTTCTGCCCGCTGCTTCGCCCGCGTGGAATTCGGTTATCGCGCTCCCGCGGGAACTATGCGCGTTTCCGGGATAAAAAGTAGCCTATGTTCTTTCCCGGGACTTCAACTATCTCCATACCAAATTTCATAAAATGGGTTCAGCGGTTGAAGCGTGAAGAGATAACAGACAGACCGACAGACACAGTTACTTTCGCATTTATAATATTAAATATGGATTAGAGATGGCAATAATATTTACTGTAATGCAAGATCTGCAGATGGATAACAATAACCATGAGCACTTAGCGCCCATATACCGCGAAGTCTTCAGTCATCTGGCCGGTTGTTCTGCGCAGAACTTTTCTGGGGGAGCGGGAGCGTACAATACCTATCTAATAAATTTACATTCGCAACGCTGTCATGGTGAGGGTAAAAATCGTCCTCAAATGTGTTATGTGTTACAGAGATAAATATCACAGATTGAATCGTAACGTGTATTCCTTCCTTTATATATACTTATCAACATCACACATGTAGCGCCTCTGAATGTACTAAAACACGTTGTTGAATTCATTGTGCTCGAACCTTATACACAAAAAAAAATCCACGAAACTTAATCATCGGACAAGCTTTTGTTATATGAAAAAGAACTCGGCGTCTCCTTACAAACTTACCGATAGGTAATATAAATTGCAATTAATTTTGGCTGATCGTAAATAAATCACCTGCCGTCGAGCGGTTCTTTTAAAATTGATTTGTGGTTCTTATTATGTTTTTCATGAATTCATCAATTTAGGCCAAAATGCTCGCTTCGGTTAGTATGTATATCCTTTCCATAACCTGTCCTTGCTATAACTATATATATAACTTTCAATAATATTGAATGAGAGTTCGTTTGAGATTTAAGATCAAGTTTATTCCCGCTGTCTGTGATCTATGCCGCACTACGGTGAGACGGCACGCGTGTCGCGGCACGAAATTGTATCACTTGCAACTTGCAAAATTCAAGAATGTACATGTAAGAGCGTTTACTTCATAAAAATAACACTAGGTACCTAGTTAATGCGTCTAAATATACTCGATACTTGAAATGAGGGGACACGGACAATCGAAAAAAGTTGACAAACTGAAAAGAGCATTTTTTGTCGTTAATGAAGAAAATTACCAATGTAATTCAGAACTTATAGATGTTTAATTTTATTCATATACCTACGTTTAGGTATGCGAGTAAAAAAGTAATAAACAAAAGTGATCCAATTTATCGTGATAAAACCATCTTTCATTTAATTTTCATAAACAAATCGATGGCATACCTATCCGATTTTGTTGAGGTAATTTAGGACAGATCCCTTGGATCCCTCAAAACATTTTTCAAGTTCGATTTTGTAAAAAATATAAAACAACGGCCGTCGGCAGGATTATTTTCGGTCATAGGTAATTGGCTACGCGAAATCTACGGCACGGAAAATTCTGAGATTTTTTTCTCTTGATACGGAAGGTTATTCCTATCCATAAAAAAATAATCGAGCACATTGTCATTTTTCACCCATAGCCAATTGGATTTGAGGTCGATGACCTTTTTGCAAATAAACGTCCCTTGAAAGATTGATTATGTTTAATTTGTATCGGTATTTGTTATTTCTGATCGAGGTTTTATTTTATTTATGTCAAGGTTAATCGCGAACTGTTGAAACGGCTCCCATTTAAAAGCTTGAACTTCTGCACGAACTGTGTAAGCAATAAATTGTCACGCCACGACAAAAGAGGGACTGAACATTTAGGCAGTTAGGCACTCACAGTGCTCATTGGTACTGATCGTGAACCGAACCGAAAAGTAATAAAAAACAGCCAAACAAACTTAATTATTGATTTAAAATATTTTACATCACCCTTGGCCATGAAGTGGGATTTTCTGCCCGCTACGCGGAGAGAAAATCTCACTTCTTGGCCAAGGCAAGACGTAAAACTTTTGACAAACCACGGGTGGTAATTCGTAAAGCCCCACAGAAACCTGCGATCTGGGACATTTACGAATTCACCACCCTAGGTCTGTAATGTACTATTATACTGCGCTATTTTTAACATTACAAAAAGAAGCTTTGGCTGTGTTAAAGATAGGTACTTGGATGGTTTATCCTGATGAGTCTTTGTTTCCCTCCACCTGGCAACAACTTTCCAGATCAAGACTGATTACAGGAGCTGACGAAAACATACCCTTAATGTACGACTGGGCGGTTTCGCGCAGATTGGATAATAAACATTTTGATGAGTTCCGGTTGTTTATGTGAGAGGAAAATTGCACCATTTTCCTACTACTCGGATTTGTTATGCAGCAATTTTTTAAATTGCGGAAACGGAAGGTATGGTCCGTGTGAGATTAAATAGGTAATGTGGCATCAAGAAGCAACGAACGCCTGCGATTTAATGGCAAGCGAGTATTTTCGCGGTGAATAATGTTATTTTGGCTTCATGCCCTTATGTGTGTAGACACATAGCGTTAAGATTTGTATTTAAATATAATTAATTTATTATAAACTATCTAAGACATTTTTAACCGCTATAAATACCTATAGCCGACCCTTCACTAAGTCATCTCATTAGGTATAATATGTATCTATATCAAAACAATTAACTGACTGATGACTGAATGACTGATTATCAAAGCACAGCCGAAACTACGTGGGTGGCACGCATAAGGTCCTACTTCTTATAGAAAACCTCCTCGCCCTGTGTGTGTTTGTTCTTCTTTTTCTTAATCCACATCGCAAACGGATGGCCAAACGCAATGCTGCTGCTGGTCATAGAAAACTGAATTTTGGCATGTTGGGTGCCTTTGGGACTGTAGGGGAGCACTGAGAAAGGATTTTACATAATTCCTGAGGGAACGGGAAAAAATGGGATCTCAGCGGGTTATATCGCGGGAGACGCTTAGATCTCGTAATATTTACTGGTATGGTACATACCTACCTAATATGTTTTAAATCATGACATAAATAAGTATAACTCGTAACTAAGTTTCACACTTTTGACGTTTTAACATGTCAACTATGTATAGGGTTGTTTATAGTAGAATCTAAGGGTAACACGTGACTTTAAACATGATGATGAAGAGAAGAGTAGAGTATGAATTTGGGAACGTCAATTTAATAATGTTTGAAGCCTAAGTTAGGTTAAAGTCGTCCATCGAACAGGGAAGTGGCGGGCGTGCGAACTGGCCGTGTCCTATCCGTTCCGCAGATCGCTTCTCAAATCCAGAAAAGCCCCTAGACAAATTACATTTTTGGTGGGCTGTCCCGGAATCTGAGCATAAAATGCTCGTAAATCTTGCATTGCATTTTTCATGTTTGGTCAAGCTTGTAAAAAAAGAGGGCCTGCCGCTTAGATGCCTTCCTATAATAATATACTTTATGTAGAGTAATTGTTATCGACTCCCGGATGTGTCTAAAAATTCCTTACGGCGCTGACAAGACCCAAATTGACTTTATTTTAACAGTATTTAAACGAAAACTATTTCATTTTCTAAAGCGAGTAAAATATATATGTTAATTCTCACTATATACTTACATAAAAAACTTTCTATTTCGTAAAAAGGATTTCATGAAATCGGTTCGATGAAAAAAATCGTGAAGTTAATAGTTAGTTAACAGTTCTATAAGTTTATTTTTTAACGCAAATTTATATAATACGCTATTCCGTCATACTCATACCAAAAATTTGCTTATTTATATTGTTCATGCAATATGTTTTTTTTTTAATATTCATTTTTCTGATTTTCTACGTATAACGCCGGTATGCCGCGGTCGTGCTTCTCGCTCCCTCCAATGCAAACAGACATTGTCCGCTGAGACAGTTGCCTGCCTCGATTGCTCAAGGTCATTAGCTCTTGTCAGCGTCTTACCCACAAATTGTCCAAAGGGGCGACTGAACAACACTCTGCAAGGTACGCAAGATTAATCACTGACAGTTCATTTCTTTAGCGATACGAAACGATATAAGTAACTGTGCCATTTCGCGAAAATACATCACCCACACACAAAACACGTTACAAAGACATAATAAAATACTGGATTAGTTATTTGTGCCGGTTCATCGTAATAATAAATAATCTATGAGGTTCCTTATTTTGGTAAACTGATAAAGATCGAAATAGAGGCAATTATGTGCTTATCATAATAGAGCAGCGGTAGGTACCTAGTACCTACTGCCCCCCTTAAAGTTAGGAAGCCATCAAACTCTCGATTTGAATGGCCTGCGTGTGGATTCCTTTTTATAGTTCAACGTAACGGCAGGAACACGGAATATTTATTAGGTAACTGGCAAGTGCATGAATAATGCAATACGCCTCAGCTGCATTATGGGATAGAAATAGGATGCCTTATTTGTAAACTGCCGGTTAACCGCTACGGCTGATTTTAATTAAAAGAACAGTTTGTTAGCTATGCACCTACGGTTAATGGTAACATACGTATTCCGGATGACACCTTTTTTCAGTTGCAGTAGGTAGCTACTCAATTATTAATATCTTTACCTCTATTGTCCGTTTGTTTTTTATTTGTTTACCTACTAAGTAATGGAAAAGCTGTTTGGAGATCGAGATCGAGAAAAACTGTCAATGTCATTGTCGTTTGGGCGTTTTAATTATGTGCTCGGCGGTAAAATATATTTATTTTATTTTATTGCAATTTCCCTAAATATTTTTCGCCATGTGAAATGAATATTTATTTTAAATTGCAGGGTTGTTTTAAATTTTTGGTGAAGGCATTATGTAGATGACTCGGCGTCGCCACGCTGATTAAAAGTACCGGACTCGTCTAGAAGGCTACGCTTGCGGCTCAGCCTTCAAATTGCTCGTTCAGCAATACTCCACTTGTCGGCCTCTGCAATAATGTACCTACTATTACTGGCGACTCTTAGTCTTGGTCAGTCAGAAGGTAGTAAACATGTAGGTACGTACCTATTGTATTTAAAATTACATTTCCCGTTGACGTTTTCTATAAAATTGAAGTCGATAGAAGATTTGGGCTCCGATTTGTCTTTACGGTCATGGATTCTTTGTATGCTTATTACGTGAGGTGTGTATAAGCTGCTGCGTAAATAAGTGATACGCGAATATGTCACGGACATCTCTATTAGGCGTCGTACGTTCGCTCAATTCTAACGATTTCATTAGGCCCCTCTGGCACTACGACGCAAATTTAGTTTTTGGGACATGCTGTATACGCTGAGCAGTCCTAATGCTTAAGTATGTCCTAATGCTTCGTTATGTTGTACTTTTAATATTCTGTGGTTACGTTACATACACCGTTTAGATTTGCCTTAACTTCGACATTGGAGAAATTAACTTACTAAAACCCGAAGAATATTCCCATAAAATTCACATACATCAAGAAAAAAAAACAGGGTGTATAGTTGAACAGAACAGCTTTTCTTTATTACAATTTCCGCTCTTTTTACCGAATCAGTTTGCATGACGGGAACAATTTGCATTCCAGCGAAAACAGCTTCCGGTAGCAGCTAATTATATCACGGCCTCTCTCGCTATATCTTTGCCATTAACAATTCCCAAAGTGACAGCCAGATTGTTAGACAAACGGAATATTAAACATGATATTTTAATATCAACTTAGTAACGGTTTGAGTGAATCAACATTCCATACATTTTCAAAAAGTTTTCGTAAATATTGCGACGAATAATCTAAGGTCCGGTTTTGGCTACGGACAGTTCCAAAGCTCCATAGACAATCTATCAAATTTTAATCGTCCGTAGTCAATGTTGTTATCTAGGTATTTAAACAATACAGTACATGGGCGACCGAGCTTTCCTCGGTGTTGGCGACTGGTCGACGTGCCGCCTCCTCTATGTTAGCCTTCTTACCTTTTAT
Source organism: Aethes cnicana (assembly GCA_963971205.1). Taxonomy (NCBI): domain Eukaryota; kingdom Metazoa; phylum Arthropoda; class Insecta; order Lepidoptera; family Tortricidae; genus Aethes; species Aethes cnicana. The sequence continues at coordinate 8,244,684 of OZ020272.1, forward strand.
AATTCTGACCGTCGCCTGGAGACGGTTTGTTTAGGTGTCTTGCTTTGCATTGATTGTCAGCAGTGAGGTTCCATAAATTATTTTAATCTTATTATACTCTTAATTCACTTCTACTTGTCTTCATTTTCCATTAAACCATAGTAGTCATACAGTCCACCGCTCTCACTAACACTCGGGTAAAAATAACTAAAAACGAATATTGCTTGTCTAATAGTATAATAATAATTATTATTATTAATATGTAACGTTCCGTGGGAAACGTAAGGCGTCTTAGGCCTACTTGCACCAAGCCGCTAACCTCGGGTTAGCCTCTTAACCCACGTCAAATTCATACAAATAAATCTGAGTTAAGCGGTTAATCCGGAGTTAACAGCTTGGTGCAAGTGGGCCTTAGATAGAAGACGAGCTTGACACGAAAGCTGCCATAATTCGAGTGAATTCTTATAGAAGCAATAATTTTGATAAATAGGTATATGTATATTGGTGATAGTGGTCACAATGAGATTAAATATCACGATAACAATGTTCTCAGCGCGCTGCTGATGAGAAAAGTTTACGATTTAATAATTTACCCAAGTTTTTTTTAGATAATGGTGGTTCTTTGAAACTAACAGTGAATTTTGAAAGTAATTTGAATAACTCGGAGCTCACAATTATATCTTCGCAACTCATGGCACGGCCATCGTTATCTGGCCCAGTATTTATCGACATCAATCATCGTAAATACGCACTAACTATTACTTTTTTTTTAAAGTGTAATAATAATATATTTTAATACATTTGCGAAAGAACTAGAATAAATTATTTAAAAAAATCGGCTAAGAAGCGAGTTACACGCGCGTGGAGAGGGTTCCGACCTTTGATTATTTTCAATGACGTCATTTTCAAACCGTTTCATAGGATAAGCTGTTTTATATGATAATTTTCCTGTAATCTATAAAGTCAATAACTATCCTCCGTATTTTTTCAAAATTTTTAGGTCCAGTGGTTTCGGAAATAAGGGGGGGGGGAATGGTCATTTTTCGCCTATTTTCTTAAATAACTCGAAAAGTTTTGACCAAAAAGAAATAAAAAAATATATATTTGAGATTCTCATCAGGGGTACTTTCATTTGATATGTCACACGATATAGTTTGAAAAACTTCATTAAGACATTCACTGCCACCAACGCATATATGCGTTTTGCTGACTTTCCCGCAGTGCCTCGAACGCACATGTGCGTTGCAATGTTCCCTTAATGACAGATGTGGCACCTGGCGAAAGTTCGTAAAAAGAAGTGGCAGTGAATGCGTTAATATTATTTCAAATTTAGCCCCCTAAAATAGGGTCTATGTTTAGAAATCATTTCTTTTCGTTACACATCTGTATGATTTTAGCTCATCATGTCGAGAACGCAGAGCTGTGATTATGGCCGTCCGCCAAGATTTTCACTATGAAGATAACGACGTTTCTGAACTTATAGAATAACAGCTGGCGCCAAATTAACATTCTTAATGCAATCCAGGCCTTGTTTTTTAATTCGGGGCTATAGGTGTGTTCCCTAAAATACTAGATAGTACCATATAGTACCTACTTTTATAAATTCTGTATTTAACATGTGCCAACGCCTGCATCGTACTACTGTAACAATTCCTATGTGACTCGCTGACTGATGAGACGTCATCAGTGAGCGAGGAGAATCTAGTCAGTCAGAGCGGCGTTATTGTTCATACCTAAGTACCGCTTGAAATTTTGTTCTGAATTGTTAAGCTACAAGCTATAGTTGGAGAGATTTAAGCACATTTGACATTACCAGTTTATAGTGATGAGACTAAGGAGCATCTTATCTCCCACTGAGCGATTTTGAACGAACAGCGAAAGCAATGAACGATAAAATTTTATCGAACTGCATGACGAGTATTTCCATCGTCTGGTTGTTTAGCGTGGAGAGACGGAACAGGTTAAAACAAATAAAACTGCACAGAATGTGCAAAAACCATGTCATCATCGATTATGATGATTAACGAACTATTTGGTCACTACCCCTAGTTTTAAAAAAGGACGTGACACGTAAATTTTCATTTATTTTTTTCGATGTCGATAAGTATAGCAATTCATACCTTAGAAGGCGCGTGGATTAAGCAATAATAGTCTCTGCGTCGACGGTTTCAGTGCTTCGCCGCGCGTCTTCTAAGTTTTGTCATCATATACCTTACATTTTTAGGTTTTTGGGTTCGCTGACTACAGTGTCGGTGGTAGGTACCCTATTAGGTACTGACCTACATTCGTTGAAATAGCTACAGGCGATTGTGATCTTGATCGAGAATATTCATTGAGCCTATATTGAGATACCTAATGCAATATATTTTGATGGTTGGATCGGATATTGTATAAGTTTACTAAGGGCTGATTTTTCAATCGTTAGATAAAATGTACGATATTATTCGGATAGTCCATACAAAATTCTAATTTATTCCGGAACAACTTAAATTTTTGTATGGACTATCCGACGCATAAATTTCATCTGACGATTGAAAAATCAGCCCTTAGACATGCAAAATAGGCGCAGATAAGACGTCTAGTTACGAAAAAACAGCTCGCGCAAACCTATATGAAGAAAGTGAAATGCTTTAGGTATATTGTAATATTAAAGTTTTTGAATAACAGCGCTAAAAAGTTAACTTCATTCTGAATTTTAAAGAGCCCTGTAAGTTGCCGGTTTCGTGAAAATACCAAAACTTATTTTGAGAAAACGGACCCAAAAATTCTACTTACCTATGATGAGAGTCTTTTGAGATGTACATCTTTTTGCTAGTTTTGAACATTATTTTCTCTAAACCTCAAATTGGGTACGGGTGTACCTACCTACTGGGAGGCCTGTTCTTAATTCAACATAGCCAAGATTTAAAGGCTTACGTTTATCTTACTGCGGGCGTCGGATCAGATTGCACCTCATGAGGATCGGTCAGACCCGCTTGCCCTTTGTTTGCCTGGATGTTACCCTTTCGTCTGACAGAAAGTTTCTTAAGCACTAGTGTGTAGTGTAAGGGTTGTTCTTGTACCACGTGGTTTCAAGATATTAATGTCAGAACGGTACATTTCGGGGTTGGTTATAATTATAAGTGTTAGGTCTATCAGATATTTTTTGACAAGCAGTACAAATTTTATAACAATAAATGTGATTTGAGTATTTGAGATTTACACCTGCTTTGTGTATAATTCCCTGGAAAATTATAAATGTCATTAGAGTTGAAATATGAGTGCATTTATCGTAAATTCAAATAAATGGATTGGTTCGTGGAACTTCAACCGTTTTTAGTAACTATTCTCAGCTGAAAGATGATCTCTTTTGTTGTTGATTGCATGAATCCCGACACACAAAGTTAGGGGGCGAAAATTACAATTTACATGTCGTATTTCAAAATAAGTAGGTAACTAGATTATAAAAATTGTAAATCAAATAAGTTTCAAAGTATTTATGCTTGTCTTTGGTGCTATTTTTTAAGACCGATTTGCCATCTGAGATGCATCAGAACATTCAGAACATGAAGGTACTCATATAGGGTTGGTTTCCGACGTTCCCGTTTATGGCGTTTTAGGTACGCATCAGGCGCGAGCGAGTTAAATCCTATTAATCTACGGTTATTAGCTAAGTTGATTTGATTACTAATGCTATGGAGCATACATACAAAGTTATGCATATATCTAGGTATAACTTTCCTCCCAATAGGTTGTTCATATCCATTACCACTTATTAGTTTTATCGTTACTTTACGCACAGCGGGTGTAGTGTTTTTTCGCTAGGGATATCGGTGCTTGTGATTACTTCTGGAATGCTCTATACCTACTAAATAGTTAGTTTTTTTGCATATCCAACAAAATAGATCAATGTTAGCCTTATCAGGGGGAATTTCATAACGTGATCAGTACGATACCGATAGATGCAATTTAGTATGGATGTAGTTAGAGTCCTGGGGAAGGACATTGGCGTCTTTTTATTCCGACAAAAAAAGGCATAGTCATTCAGATGAAGAAGAAGCCGGACAGATGCTAGTTGACCAGTTCGGTCTAGCCACAAGATAACACAAAACGTGTGTGTGATTAAGAACGATATACGCAAACAGAAACGCAAATATCTATACTTCTCACATCATTTTGCAACTAGGTATGCGGAATTCGAACCTTCAAGCTTCAGCGCAGCGGAGTAGCTGTACGTACAGAGTTGTCTCCTGTCTTTACTGTCTACACGTTAGCTTTCTAAATTATTGACAGTGTGTCGGAGTCAATAATGATACCCTTTTAATTTTCGTTTCAAACCGTCCGTTAAAGTTAACGTTAAATATTTTACTATGGGACAAAGTGACTTTTCTCTATGGAATGACAGCTCCGCGGCTATATTTAACGACCATGCAGGAGTCCGTCAACTGTTCTTGAATCAACCCACCCTTAACACTGTGATTACTACGTAATCAGCATCATTACTATGACTGTAATAAGGAAATGTAATAAGGTTCGAGATGGTTTGTTTTTATTTTGGAGTTGTACAGGGAGGAATATGGTTTTTCTTTATTTCTTCATTTGGCATGGAACTAGGTTCTATAACTACCTATTTATTAGGTCCTTACATATGAAATTGGCGTTTCATATGGCAGAAATGAAAACGATTTTTTTTTATGAAACTATTTTTTTATTTAGTCAAAGTATGTACCATGGCTATCTATGCACTTTTGCCATCTCGAAGGTAGTTCATTGATTCCTTTACTAAAAAAAGTGTGTGAGCGAGAATCAATAAAATCTTTGAAGGCCGTTTGGACAGCCTCGTGAGAATTGAATTTTTTTCCTTGCATGAAGTTGTCCAAATTCCGAAAAAAATGGTAATCAGTTGGAGCAAGGTCCGGGGAGTATGGTGGGTGTCGAAGACATTCCAGTCGCAGCTCCCGTAGTTTTGCGGCCGTCAAACGTGCCGTATGTGGTCGAGCGTTGTCCTGAAGCAGCAGTGGGCTAGATCGATTGACCAGTCTGGGTTGTTTAATGGCTAGCTTTTCCATCATCGTTTGCAATTGTTGACAATACACATCAGCCGTGATTGTTTGCCCAGATCTTAAGAAACTGTAATGGATGACACCGGCACTAGTCCACCAGACACTTACCAGTACCTTTTTCTGAGTCAACTTTCGTTTCGGGCAGAATTTGGCTGGTTCACCTGGGTTCAACCATTGTGAAGAACGTTTCCGGTTGTCGTACAAGATCCATTTTTCATCACAAGTAACGATACGATTCAAAATGCCTTCATTATTGTGCCGGTTGAGAAGTGAAACGCAACACTCGACGCGTGTTTCTTTGTTTGCGTCGCTCAATTCATGCGGTACCCATTTTTCAAGTTTTTTCACTTTTCCAATTTGTTTCAAGTGAATCAAAATGGTTTTATCACTCACACCGAAGCCTGCCGCTAACTCTGACGTGGTTTGCGATGGATCTGCTTCCACAATTGCTTTTAATTCTTCGTTATCAACTTGTGTCTCCGGCCGTCCACGAGGCTTGTTCTGTAGGTCAAAATTTCCAGAACGGAAACGTTGGAACCAATAACGTACCGTATTTTCTTTTGCAGTAGCTTCCCCATACGCATTGTTAATCCTACGAGCCGTTTCTGCAGCACTAGTGCCGAGGTGAAACTCATATTCGTAAATATAGCGATATTTTAAGTTCTCCATATTGTGAACAGAACGATGTGAAAGAAAAACAAATGACGCGATAACAAATAAATTTCGTAATTCGAACACAGAAATACATGGTCTTAAATTTGAAATAAATTTGAATTTGGAATTCCTAGCCGAACGCCACATATTTTGAATCAAAGTTGCCAGTTCGCCAAACGCCAATTTCATATGTAAGGACCTAATATTAGATAAAAAATTACCTTTTCATTGTTTGATTTTTAGTAACGTGCAGTTATAACGTTAAAAAACTACAAAAGGGACCTAGTAAGGATGACTGTGTTTTCACATTGACATTTCGACATTTTTAGTACCCCACACGTATTTAAATTTCCTAAACGAGCAGTGATTGTCAGCCGTGAATATACAATGTAATCTCAGCGCTTTGTTTTCGTGTCACGTGGGTGACTAGAAGTTATGGTAATCTTTAGAAAAAGTGAATACATTTTTACTATCTACCAGAAAGAACCAGAAAGGATCTAGAGACACTGGCTTAATCTAGCACGATACGGCTGCCACTGACCTGTAATCTTATTACTCTACCAAAGCTACTTAAACGTCTTTTATGCCTACTTAGGCCCGGACAAAAGGTAAATACATGAAATTGTTCGCATTTGAACATTACAATAAAATACACATATGTAACTATGTATAATAGTTGGATTTGATTTTTTAAATAATAAGTCTATAGAAGAAGTCGCGTCTGAAACTTGAAAATTAACGATAAACGACACTGAACACAAAATAACTTATTATAATTTACTGTTGTATGTATGTCCGGATTTAACTCAAAAACTACTGGACGGATTGGAACAAAATTTGGTAGGTATAGTTCTCGCACGAATTTTACATATTAAGTGTCCCCAGTATAGCACGACACAACTTAGAAGGCGCGCGGATTAAGCAATAACGGACTCTGCGTCAACGGCTTAAGGCCGTTCCCTGACCCAGCATCGTCAAATTGCTCATGTAAGATCAAACTTTTCTAAGAAATGTTAAAAGTAAAAAATATGAAAAAAACATATGTTATATTTGATTATATCATCCTTACATTGACAGTTACACGTTTCACGAAACTTCGCTCGATACAATTAAATTCCAAAGTAACCTCCAATTCGGACCTTTAATCCAACTTTACTCCAGTGTTTTTAGACGGTATTTTTATATAAATTAAAATGCGTTATATTCTAACTAAATCGGGCGTTCTGTCCGTAGCGCTTTGTCTATCACTCGTTGCACGAGTGACAGTGACGGCTAAGCTGGGTAGGTACAGGAACGGTCTTAAGTGTTTCGCCGCGCGCCTTCTAAGTTGTGTTCTGATTTACGCTCCTTTCTCCATAAAACTTTTAATTCGCAAACTACTTATCAGAATGGTATTGGCACCAAAATTTACAAGTAATAGTGAAGCAGAGACATTAGTGTCCAAAATACACTTTGATTGTAATAAATTGAATAACAAAGAAAGTAGGACCATTTTAGTTTCCTCCATACAAACTTCAAAATTTAGTTTTTTTTGCTGTAATTTAATTGTGTTTTACTTTACGACGACATTTACTAATTTCGGACACTCACAATAATGATTTTATTATATGTACTGTTTCGTTTCGAGTCAATCTATTTAGTAATCTAAATATATAAAACTCAAAGGTGACTGACATAGTGATCTATCAACGCACAGCCCAAACCACTGGACGGATCGGGCTGAAATTTGGCATGCAGGTAGATGTTATGACGTAGGCATCCGCTAAGAAAGGATTTCCCGAAATTCCCACGGGTACGGGAAAAGATGGATTTTTCATTTTAATATTTCTGCGCATACGAAGTTGCGGGGAAAAGCTAGTTTGGGAATAAAAGCGGAAATACGTTTGTATGAAAAGTTGAGAAACGCCGTGCGTACTGGGGACTCTTTACGAATTACGCGCGGACGAAGTCGCGGGAAGAAGCTAGTAATATATAAAATTAAAACGTCGTCTTGTATGTAAAAAAGTCAGCGAAAAACATAATTTTAACATCCATTTGAGTGAACAATTCTGTGGAACAATTTGACTAAAGGAATCCAAGTATAGGCAATAAATGTGTCATTGAAAAAATCATTCACAATTTTCTCGATACTCAACAATAAGTGGATTGCAAGTTAAACCAGTGTGGCCCACTAGTCACCAGTATTGGATGCGCAATTCAAGCGCATTTTGTATGGGAATAAAGCCTGGCGCGATTCTAGTCAATCAATCTCAAGCGAGTCGACAAAGGTTATTCCTTTGTCAGTCCCGCCTGCCCTTGCTTTCGAGCAATTCGGGAAAAAAGTCTCGCGTTTTTCATCTTTTGGTAGATATGCTACAATCTCTTAATGAGATATCTGTCAAAGGCAGCCAAATAAAATTTCTATAAGTAGACATTGATCAGTACCTACCTATAGTAGGTATTTATTACACGGAAAGTAGTGAATGTGACTTTTAATTTAAAAAAAAACTATGTATATTTTCTCGTACATATATAAAAAAGAATCGCCGTGTGTTAGTCTGGCTAAGGCTCGAGAACTGCTGGACCGATTGTGCTGTTTTTTTTTAAATTTTGTTTCCTGTATTCCAGGGGAGGTTTAGAAAGAAAAAAAATCGGCAAAGTGTAAAGGTACGGCTAAAAAAAGAAATATGACTTTATATGGGAATCGCCCACTGGTGATACGAAAATTAATGATAAAATTTATCTTCCCACGCCACTTTAATTTTCAAACTAGCAATTAATTAGAAATCTCTGTAATTACTACAGTAAACTCAATTTCCGTTGCGACACCTCTATGCTCTATAGGTACGTGGGCATCTATATACCGCATATTGCGTCTGAGAATACCGGGCACAACCTTAGGAAGATAATCTATTTGTAATTGCATTTAAACAAGCTTACCTGGCTGAAATCGATTTCATGCATGATGCAACCCTTAAAAGCGACAGGACCTGCCCGTTAGCAACTCTGCTAAGATTAAATAGTTCCTTAACAACTTGTTAACGCAGGATCCATTCTCTGCAAACTCCGTGCAGGTACCAACTATACTTAGATACTGTTTATATACACTTACACGCATTTAAATCGGGTCACTTTGTATCGAAACTCTTATACAAAGTGACCCATTTTCTTTGCGGTTGGGTGTGCTTACTCGGACTCATGACTCGAGTACGGGTGATTTGATTAGTTCTAAACGTCGATTCCCATTTCAACTATGTAAATGTAACTTTTCTATTTGTTTTAAAAACTTTTATCGGCAGTTACATACATTTAAATTGACCACCAGGGATTTTGATAAAATATAAAAGGAATGCTAGCCAAATCGGAACATCATCCTATACTTAAACGAGCAATATTTATATATATATATGTATATATTTGTAATCGCGTTCTCGAAAACGGCTCTAACGATTTCGATGAACTTTGGTATATAGAGGTTTTCGGGTGTGACTAATCGATCTACAACAGCCTATTTATGGCCCACTGCTGGGCATTGGCCTCCTCTCATCACGAGAGGGTTGGGCTATAGTCCCCACGCGGGCCCAGTGCGAATTCGTCACGATGTTTTCCTTCACCGAAAGCTCATAAATAATTCCAGAGGTGCGAGCCGGTTTTGAACCCGCGATCCTCTGCATGAGAGGCGGTAGGTCAAACCACTAGGGCACCACGGCTATTACAAATCGATCTAGCTAGGTCTCATATCTGGGAAAAATAATTTTTAGCCATTTTCACCCGAGCAAAGCTCGCTCGCCCAGGTACTACAACATGAAATAATATATTCAGACAACATCTACCTACATACATTTACATAATTGGCATTGTGAATTAGGATAATCAGTGATAGTACGTCTATATTGACTAAATATCTATACAGACTCACTCACACATATCTATACTGACTTCAAAGTATACCTACACATGCCAGGATCCCCTTTCGTTAATTAGGTGACTAAACTAAACTAATATTACAATTAAAGTGAGATTGATTTAGGGTATTTACGGCTGATATTTGTTAACGGTCTAATCCTTTCATCTATGTATCTAAGGAGTATGGTTTTAATTTTGGTAATGTGAAATATAAACAGTGATTTCACCAGATAATGCAAAAAACAAATATTCTCATAAAATTAAAAAAAAGTTGAAAAGTAAAACCCTACTATTAAAATTTGCCCTGTTGTTTTTTTTGTACAAATAGTCTTCCATTCTGACTAATGATAACGAATCGATCGAAACCTATGTATTTCGTCAATATCGGGTCAGTAGGGTTAAGCGCTAGAATGGAACACACATGTATACAAACATACATTGCTGAAATCATAAGTCTTATTTTTATCACTCACTTAGTCACTTAGTTTCTTAGTATTATGTTGTTTATTTACTTAAATGAGAGCAGCATTTAAGAGCTGCAGATCGGACCTAAAGTATGCTTGTGTTTTACGTGTAAATTGTTACGAGTTCGCCATTCCCAGTAAAGATAAGGAAATTAAATTCAGCTCCGGGTCCATGCCGGGACAGGAGCCGCGATCTTTCGTTTAATTCCAACGGTTCCATAGAGAATACGGCATAATTATGACTACTATATTTTTTTCCAAGGAATCCGCATGTGAGCGGGTGGGAACTTCAATAATAAATGTGTTCATAAAAATATACTAAAGACAAGCTAGATTAAGACAGGGATGGATTTTACGAAGTATTACAACGAAGATAGATTTTATGAATACTCGAAGAAATACGTCGAAGAGCTTTAGGTACACCTACTTATGTGAGTCGATTGGATAGAATAGAAGAAGAATATAATAATATTTATTCGGCATAAAAAAGGATACAAACATAACATACTCGTATTACTTCAATTGCAACAAAGATAGCAAAAACGGGATTATTTATAGATATATTCTACATATAACATTTACATATACACACAGCAAAGGTGAAGTGTTTCATAATTCAGCAACGAGAAAACGTGTTGAAATATTGTTTTTAGTGGTAACAATAATATATTTTAACACGTTTTCTTGAAGAAAAATGAACGTGTTCGAATCTTTATATACATTATCGATAAAAAATAAAATTTTAATGATAGAATAACTTGCATTAAGTACTTTACTTTGAGTAAATCGAGGATTTATTACAAACAAAAGTTTTTTTTGTTACAATGTGCTCTTTTTGTCATTTTACTTTGTTACTTACTTTTATTAAGTAATTCAATTGACTCAGGAAAACCTCCGAATTTGAATTCAATTGCTGCGGAGTTGCCGATTTGTTTGAAATAGGATAGGATCAAAGCCACAGGTTAAGCGAGTGGGCGGCTCGTCCAATATTGAAACGGGTAAACAAAAGCTTGAGCTTGATATATTAAATAGTAAATAGGCTCGTGTATATGCAGCTGAAGGCTCGCTCTTGCCTGTTTCGGAGCCCGTGACGTGGACCGGTGTCAAAGTGGAAAAAATCACAACACATCCGAGAGTTATGCCAGTTAGAGGCCGGACCTTTTTTATACCAGGCTCATTTCCCTCTATAAACCAAAAACATTGAACAGCACCCTACCTATAGTTTGATTTTTTAAAGTGCTTTTAAAGCATTTAAAAAAAGTCAATCTTTAATGGGTATAGTTTTTATATTACCGTTTTTATATTCTTTTTAAATTACCGTTTGAGCTTCGGATAGCTTCATACTGGATTAATTCTAGGGAGCTTCACACAAAATGTGTGTAAAATCTATTTTTTACACACATTTTTTTTACTTAAAAAAGTTACATATGAAAAACTGGACCTTCAAATACAGATAATATTATACAATACAGATATATTTATTTCATAATACTTACTAGGTATGCACTTTTTCTTAAACTTAAAATGATAAAAATGTTGTTATAGCGCGGTCTATATTCCTACAGGTGGAATGGAGCAGTCCATGCCATGAACAATTTTGGCATATTTGTAACAGTTCCATGACAAAATAAAAATAACTTTTAGTCTCCAAATGCGTCAAATCCATTTTTTTATATGTAACTTTTTTAAGTAAAAAAAATGTGTGTAAAAATGGATCTTACAGCCATTTTGTGTAAAGCTCCCTAGAATGAATCCAGTATGAAGCTATCCGAAGCTCAAACGGTAATTTAAAAAGGGTTGAATAGGATTAGGCGGGCCTTATTGAATGATACCAAAACCGACGGAGGGGCACGAAATTATTTCCAATTTTCACGCATTTGGAGACTAAAAGTTATTTTTATTCTGTCATGGAACTGTTACAAATATGCCAAAATTGGTCATGACATGGATTGCTCCATTCCACCTGTAGGAATATAGACCGCGCTATAACAACAACATTTTTATCATTTTAAGTTTAAGAAAAAGTGCATAGTAAGTGTTATGAAATAAATATATCTGTATTGTATAATATTATTTGTATTTGACGGTCCAGTTGGTAGTGCGACCCTGCCTTCTGTTTCGATGGTCGCGAATTCGAATCCCGCTAGGGGCAAACTTTGTGTGAGGAGCACGAATATACTCGAGTCAGTATTTATATAATATGTATGTCTTTCTCTATATAAGTATTTATATCTTTGTCCAGCACCCATATTACAAGCGTTGCTTAGTTTGGGGCTAGGTCAATTGGTGTGTAAAATGTCCCAAGATAGGTACGTATTTATTTATTTATAAAGCAAACATGTTATTCATTCATATTTCATGAAGAAAAGAAAATCATTATTAATGGTACATAAAGCCACAATTCACAGACGTGACAAAAAACCGGACAAGAAATTACATTTCATTAAGGTGCGAATGAATATTTTGGAATTTCGCGAAATGGATGAGGCTCAGTCGGCGCGTCAGAACGCTTTTGTTATCTGCGCGTTATTTTTCAGAGGGTTTGGATTCCGCGGACAAAGCGGGCCGCATATTTCACTAGGCTCTAATCTCGTTAGTAGCTCACAGGATTTAAGCAAGTTTTTACACTTTCGCGCGCATTTTTTCGCTGGATTGTTCAGTCCGGTTCAGCAGATCTTTTAGCGGCAATTAGGTCCGCAGTATTTCATCACTTGCTAAATAATTCATTTTCGTAGTAAAAACCACCTGAACGTACAAATAGGTCATAGGCGTATACAAATAAAAGTTCCTTCCTTCCTTTATGTTCCAGTTTTTTGATTTTTACTCAGTATATTGTATAAATAATGTAAGCTTTTCATTTTGTTTGTTGCAGAAGATGGAAACATTTGTGGATGATGGTGTGGGTAGCGACGTTAGTACGCAGTGCGAGCGGCGCGGAGAGCGTGTGCCCCGAGGAGTGCCGCTGCAGCTCGCAGCTCGACGCGGAGGCGCGCCCCGCTCTGCGCGTGAGCTGCTCGGCCGGCGGCATGCGCGCCGTGCCCGTCGATCTGCTTGACCGCAGCGCGCACGTGCTCATCATATCCGCGCCCCAGAACCGACCCAACTTCCTCACGATCGGACCCATATTCACCCAACCCACGCCGTTCGCGAACCTTCGCGAGCTTCACATCGTCAACTCCAACGTCCCTTCGATAGGCCAGTACTCGTTCTGGGGACTTCAAAACCTCCAACTCATAAATCTGACCTACAACAACCTCACTGTGATAGGGACCGACAACTTCCGCGGCCTCATCAATCTCAACTCGTTGTATCTCAATCACAATAAAATAGAGGAAATGCCTAGCGAGACGTTCCGGCACCTCACTTCTTTGAAAGTTTTAATTTTGTCGAACAATCAAATATCTACATTGGTTCCTAGACTTTTTCGAATGCTAGCTAAACTATCACACTTGGACTTAAGTGATAATCCTTTAGCCGATTTAAATCCTGAAGTTTTCAAAGATATACAACGTTTGAGAATATTTAAATGTCGGAGATGTCTGCTACGAATAGTAAATACTCAGATTTACCATTTGATTCCTCATTTAGAAGAGTTAGACTTGGGACAGAATCAGTTTAAATATCTTACCTCTGATGAATTTATCAGCTTAAAGAGGTTAAAATGGTTGAAATTGGACGGTAACCAGCTGTCTGTGGTGGTGGACAACATGTTCGGGCGCAACCGCGAGCTGCGGTCGCTGTCGCTGGCGCGCAACCGGCTGGCGCTGCTGGCGCCCGCCGCGCTCGCCAACCTCACCGCGCTGCTGCACCTCGACATCAGCCACAACAAGATAGACCGGTTCCATCTACAGACCTTTGCGCCGCTAGCGGATTCATTAAAGACTATCAACTTCAGCGGTAACAATTTGCCTTTGAATGAGATCGCAATAGCTCTTCAGATCCTTCCCGAAATTCACGCCATAGGCCTCGCCAATCTTTCACTGGAAACAATTCCGCCAAATTTTTTCACTTATAATGAGCATCTTATCGCTTTAGACATATCCTGGAATAAAATTAAAACGTTTCCTTACAAACTTTTGACAAAAACGAAATTTTTGCAACGGTTGGACATTTCGCACAACAAGCTGCAAGCTTTGAGCGAGCAGGACTTGCAAAGACTGGAAGCTATACCGTATATAGATTTGGCTAAAAACTCTTGGCATTGCGATCAATGTTCAGCTGGGACCATGCTGGTGTACATGTCGACCACAGTTCTGAATTCGACCTTAAGATATTTGAAGTGCTATTCGCCGATGCGGCTGCGCGGGACGAGCTTTGCTAGTTTGAGTTTCGACCGGCTGGAGCCGTGTCCCAGCACGCACGAAGCGCAGATGAGCGTGATTGCGGGGCTGATGCTGTTGTGCGTAGCGGTGCTGGCGGCGGCGGCGGCGGCGCTGTGCTGCTCGCGCCGCCGCGCCGCACAGTACTACACCCACGAGGAGAAGCGACGCGAGCACGAGCACGAGCACCCGGAGGAGCTGCTTGGGCGCACGGAGCTGGGCAGCGTGGCCACCATCCACGCGCCCTACCACCTCGTGGCCAAGGGCAGCTAACGGCGCGCGCCTCCGCCCGCGCGTCGCTGCCCTCCGCCCGCGGTCTCCGCGCCCGTGCTCGCCGCGCACGCGCTGCACTTCTTCCCGACGACGACGCTGCTCGAACCCGCCCCCACGAGAGACATGTGATACGAATACCAAGACGATCTTGTGTAAAGCCAAAGATTAAACCTTCGTACGACTTTCCCAACAAATTTCTTTAGGCTCTATAAATCTAAAATTATCAAACTGTTGATATTGATTGTAGTTAGACATCGACATTAAAATTATTGAAAAATATTTTTCTACGATTATATTATAGTATTTTATAAGCAAGTTTATCAATGGTTTCCTGAAACAGGACGATAATTATATTTAAAAGATAAAACTTAAACGTATAAGTACATAGTTATTTATAAGATTTAAAAAGATAGGATAAGTTAATAATTAGGTTATACTTTGATGAGATTCGGATTAAGTACCTATTGAAAATTTCTCAAATCTGTGAAATCTGTCAATACTTTCTACAACCCAGTTGTAAGATGTCTACAACTGTCATTCAAATACACGACGGTTTATCTAATTCCTAGAAAATTGGAACTGTTTAATAGGTACCATATATCTATAATTGACGAGGGAATCAAGTTAATAAATGTTAAAGTTACAGTTAATGAAATTAAAACTCAAATATCTCATTAAAACTTTGTTTAATTTTTTTAATTTTTTATATTGAAATCTATTTATTATAATAAAATCGTTAACTATACGCAAACAGAAAAATTTAAAATATCTCATGTATTTTTATTCAAATCCTATTTAATTGTGACGATGTGAAAATCTTACTTAATTGTGACATCTCTTTAAGTATTGGTACCTAAATCGTTAGCACTATTATTTCCTTAATAAATAAAAAACAATGTGAATGCATTTTGTAACATTCTTACTTATTGTACCTCCTTACTTAAGTAAAGCATGGAGTACACCAGAAGATACCATAATTCTATAATGGTAGTCATCTAAGGATCATTAAGAAGTAGGCAAATTGTTGTATCTACAGTTAAGTCTGTAAGTATGTATCATCATCATCATCATCATTTCAGCCGAAAGACGTCCACTGCTGGACATAGGCCTCCCCCAAGGCTCGCCTCGCTCGTAAGTATGTATACTGAAGTATAATGAATTTGGTTCATTAAACTCATAAGTATTAATAACTGCTCCAATTAAGAATTAATTAATGGCTGATGTTTTAGTGTACTATAATAACATTTCATAGGTTTTAGATGTTCTAATTTGCAGGTACTCTACTGGCTTCTGGGCGCGACGCGCACGGCGTATTTCGGTTATAGCGATACCGTGCATTTTTTTTAAACTAACTTAATTTCAACAGACAGGCAGATAAACTGACAGACAGACAGATTTTCACATTTAAAATTTCGTTTTGATGGTTGTAGAAACTTAGGTACCTACTTATATAATATTTATTTTAATTACGTATTGACTTCTGTCTGGGACTTCGCCCGCGTAATACGGTTATCGCGTAACCACGGAAACTATGCGTTTTTCCGGGATGAAAATTAGCCGATATATAGTTCCACGAAATTCCAACTAGGAATCTCTATACTATATTTTTTAATAATATATATATTTCACCTAAATCGGTCCAGTCCAGCGGTTTAAGCGTGAAGAGGTAACAGGAAGACAGACAGACAGACATAGTTACTTTCGCGATAAGTATTTATACTATTAGTATGGATTTAATATGAATGTTTTCTTAATAATTTCGTTGTTTGAACTAATTTTGCACGCAACTCATTCGTTTGTAAAAAGTAACTCTGACACGCCATACATTTTGTTACCAACGCACCAAGTCGAGAAAAAAGCTCAAAAATCTGATGGATCATTCATCATTATCATCATCATCATTTCAGCCGAAAGACGTCCACTGCTGGATCATTGGTCTGAAATAAATATATTGTATTGAATTGAATTGGAAAATAAAATGAATGGTTATAACCTTAAAGATGCGTTCAGTGTTAAACACGACACCAGTAAGTAAATGTTATAGAAAAACACTGGGAGGTAAGTAGACTAGCTTAGAACAAATTACAGTTCAGGAAAATCATTATTCTCTATTACCGTACCCCTTGATCGATTAAACTACCTAAACATGCAACAACGTAATTAACTACAGTTCTTCGTAATACATTTGTTTTTTTTTTGAGAAATGTGCTACTTGTTGGTGAAGCGACCAATATTTGATTGTATTATTCCATTCTTATTTCATCCTTAATCCTGAAGAAGCCAGATCTGGGGCTCTATTTGAAACTTTACACAGGGAAAGGGAATGTCTCTATCACTCCGTCAAAGCGTCACGGCGTTGAAACTTTAAATAAAATCCCTTTTGCGTCCGGAATGAGGCCCCGTGCAAATACCTAATGGCTTACCATTTATAGCCACATTTTTTAGAAGGGTGGAGGCAATTTCTAATACTCCAATATAGCAGTGTTTAAGACCCACATATTAAATTAAGATTAGAAATGTAGTTTCCTTTGGCATTATTTACCTGATTTTGAAAGAATTCGATATTAGATGAGACGGGGCAAGTGCGCTTGTGGGGTAAGTGCGCCTAAACTGATTCTTCGACCCAATGCCTTGTGAACATATTGGATTGTGTTGTTTTGTTGCATGTATGGAAGATATCATTAGATGAGTTCATAGTTTTCGATATATTTATGGTAGGCGCATTAACCCCACCCTAGCGCACTTGCCCACACAGACCTTGTATGAGTTTTATTTGGAGGCTAGAGGGAACTGCCGGTTACGATTACTAGGTAATAATACCGGTTGTTAAATTAAATTTGTAATTTGATTAATCAATACAGAAATCTGACCCTGTAATAATGAGTTTGAGCTAGAAAGAGGCTTTATGGGCAATTGTGCAAAAGGCCACATTGAAATAAAAAACGTGAAACATAGGTACCTATACAAACAATAATAGTACCTACTTTACTCTTATTAACTCTGTTCAAATCTGTTGCAAAGAATGCCAGTAGCATTTTATTATGAACGATTCATCTCATTTACATTTGTTTGAATTTGTTCAAACAATTAATGTAAGCAGAAAAAAAATCTTCTTTCTCCTTAAGTAGAATCTCCACTCAAGTTCGTCAGTTAAAAACATCGACAACTGCTATATTTAATTAAAACATTTCAAATAGTAAAAAGCAATTCGAAAACCATTTCGGTATCTCTATTTAAAGATTCCGAAATAGTTTTCGAATTACGTCTTACTAGAAGTAATGACAAGTTTCAGTTTTTTTTTGGCAAATTACTTTTAGAGAAATATCGTGTTTTAGTGGTAACTGGTGCGTGACGTCAGTTAATAAAAAACATGTTAAACATGACGTACTTACCGTACGTCATGTTTGAATAGCCCTTTTTAGAATGAGGAGTTTTTATTTTATTTTATGTATGAACGAAAAAATAAATACTTGTTCTTTTAATTTTTCCAACTTTCTAACTGTGTTATAAAATAGATATGCTAAAATTGTTTGTCAATTTTCGAATGCTAATTGTGGAAGGAATCCTTCCTAAAATAAAAATTGAAATTAAAAAAACAAGTTTGTACATATCGTTCCATATAATATTATAATAATTAGTTCTATATCTTGCTTGTTATTCACGTAATGATTGCATTACCTTCTCCTAGGTGACTTAAAACGTCTTTACTTCCAAGGAAACTTGGTACCTATTGAAATTACCTAAAGAAGGTACGTTTACTAAACCATTTTTTTTAGAGATGATGCTTTTGCAATAATGTCTAAATAACAAATAATACCTATACATAATTGACAAAGAGACTACGACAACTAATAAAACAGAAAATAACAAAGCATGACTTAAATTAATAAATATTCACTAAGTAACAATAAACATAACATTTACACAAAAAAAAACTACAAAAACAAGATTCCTTATTAAGTAATTAATTTATTAATCTCGTTTACCTGCATTGGGTATGTAATTTTTTAGTATACGAGTACTTATCATGAATTTTCCTACAACTGTCTCTGTTTCCCATCAATCATGTCATGTCTTTTGCACATTCTTAGTTAAAAGGATTGGCGATAATTTACTGTAAATGTTTATTGATGAAACTACCAACAACAACTGTTAGGTAGGTAAATAGGAAACATTATTATTAAGTACTGACCAAAAGGTTTTTCATAAATGCCTCAGCACTTCGTTTCGTGAAGGTTCAATTAAAGATTAAATATACAAAGCGGGTGTTAATTGATGCCATAAATAAAGCCACATTAAATGACTCACGAATAAACTAAACTTATTGACAAAACGGCGACATTTGAATACTAACAAAATGTGTATACCTACGTAGTACAAATAGATAGTATTTCTTTTTCAGTATAGTTTTTTCTTAACTGTAAGACATAACACCAAAATAATTAGTACACATATGCAAACAATAGTGCATTTAAGTGTTTGATATTGCAAATAAAATAACTTTGAATAACTATGTCAAAATAACTGTTAGTTTATATGTAAAATGCTTAGCGATGTTAATTTGAGGGGTGACTTTTAAAAGGACTTTGTATTTGACAGAGCTGCTTTCATTCTGGACAGGGCTTAAACAAATTACCAAAAAACGTTACTTAAATTATATTTTAAAAACCACTCCTCATTCATTACTGTGACGTATATCTATTTGTCTATTGTTAGCAGCGGCCAGCGCCGTGATCGTACTAACTAACTAAGTAGTCACTGTAAGTGAACACCAAATCGAGTAGAAAGGTTAATAGCCCTATAATGGTCATGAAAATAATCATAAAGTACATATCTGTTGTAAGTAAGTAATATTAGTTTTTAAATGTGAAATGGTATAATGAAAAATGCACTTGAAATCATAATTCTGAATGTTCCCCGCTGAAATAGTTCACCTATGTTAGCAAGCAGAATAATGATTCTATTTAACTATATACCTTGTTCCTGGAAACCAAACCCGGCGTTCGTACTACTAAGATGTATATTGTTTCATGTTAATTCGTACAAAATTTCACACATGTATATAACTGTATACTATCCATAAATTCCTATTACTGTGAGTAATTAATTACAGAGCATTTATAATGGTATTACTAGTTTGTAAGCAAATTGATGATGTTGAACTTACTACTTATAGTCAGTGCTTGTTTTTTCTTTCGAGAACCTGATAACGTCCCTGACTCAAACTAATACTCGTGGCACTACGCTTATTTCGAATAATTAATGTCAAATAAGTAAACATTAAAATAATGTGTTAATTTAAGTATATTTATATAAATTGCTACTATTTATATACCCGGGCGACAGAGCTTTGCTCGGGTGAAAATGGCTAAATATGAATTTTTATAGATATGAGACCTAGCTAGATCGATTTATCACCCCCGAAAACCCCAAATATACCAAAGTTCATCGAAATTATTAGAGCCGTTTTCTAGAAAGTGATTCCAAGTTATAATATACAATACAATATATAATATACGAATATTGCTCGTTTAATAGTATAGGATGTGATAATTGTACATATCCCCCTTAATTTCAAGTTTAAAAGGAAATTACTGAACGAATTCGATTACGACTGATGAGAAGCAATTTGGCAGCTAATATGGTTTATTTTTCCTTGTAATCTGTTTTCACTCTTTCTTATAACCTACCTTCTCTGTGTACATATTTAAAAAATAATTTAGGTGGGTACTTCTATTAATATAGAGTAATCATTAAATAAAGTGTAGTCTGTCCGGTGGCGCAATAGTAAAGAGCCATACCCAACCAATACAAGTAAGTTAATGGGTAACTTATTACACCAGTACTATAGGTAGCTGACCCCACAAACGTTGTTTTGCTATCACTTAGGAATATGAAAAATAGCTTACGTCCTATTCTCAGACCTACTGAACATACACTCCAAATTTCATAAGAATCGGTCAAGCCGTTTCGGAGGAGTTTGGTTACAAACACAGTGACACCAGAATTTAATATATTATAAGAAAAGATATATTTCGCAGACCGAGACTAAAGCAATAAAACGAATACCTACGGTCACATTTTTAGTTTAGAATTTATGATACTAATGAGTTAATTTCAACCTAAATACTGTTTCTTTTAAATCTTGAAATGCCCTTTGCGTTTCATAAACAGTACATATTCTAGTAGTTTCAACAATGCCGAGACTTGTTGGTTACGTATTTTATGTAAAAAATTTAGTCAGTATTTACACTGACACTGAATCTTCGTGTATACTATTACATTTGCTTTGCATCTGTGTAAGAAAATCACTTGGAAGTCTTACCCATAATAAGCTTACTTTTTTGGTTCTTTACTATTGCGCTGCAGGATTGAGTCATACGTTCATTGGGTATCTTCATTGGACTGATGTTAAGGCTAGCTAAGGAAATAAGGTTATAAATAGGCATAAGGAGCTTAACAAACGACTTTGTTCGACATGCATATATACAAGTGTGATAATAATTTGGGCTATTAGGTAAGTGTTCGTTTATCAGAGTTCTATTACCTATAAAGTTTGTGTAATAATGATGTTTTTTAGCGACTATTGGATTTGTCATTCAAGTATGAGCCCGAATTATTTTCGATCCATTGAACAATCGCGTCATAGATTAAGATTTGTGGTAAATGTAAATATACATATATTAACAATATCATTTTGATGTTCTTTATATGGACTAGGACAATACCATACTGAGATGTTCTATTGCTTCTATAAAAAATACATTTTGGTTATTTATGAGAAACGTTTTTCTGAAATTTTGCTGACCCCTGCATTTTATTCAGAAATTGTATGGTTAACGGTATGGCACATTTAAAAGCAATTATTGTTTTTTGTTAACGCTTAAGAGTATATTTAAAAGTAATAACAAAAAAGTGTACCTATGTAGGAGTAATTTCCTTTCATGATCATCTTTCTTGTGTAATGTCGATTGAAGAAATAATAAATAAAGCATAGTTATGTGACTAATGAATAAAAATATTTAAGTTATCTCCATAACCTACCTATATTATGTGCACATATTTGGGAAATATAAAAAACACATTCTGATTGATTAAATAAATTTGACTGCGAATTCGTCGTTTTTTTTATCATTTTACTCTTGCGTTACGTAACACAGCTAAACAGACGATATGGTATTTACGATTATAGCTAAAACAAAGACACAAGAACATAGTTTACTTATATCACGAAGAACGCATAATTCTCGCACTCTATCCACTTTCCCACGAGGATGAAGTCGCGGGCAGAAGCTACTCATGCACGGTTGTGTTAACTGTATATTTTGTATTATTAATGAAATAGATTGTACGATTCAAAAATGTTGAATTAAAACTCAAGTATTAGTTAATCTTTTCAACTCCAACGTCTTACATAATATGCGTTCTTGGCGTACAGCGGATAAGAGCGTTAAATACGTTATGCGTAAGATCTATTATCGCCTTTGACGCCAGCCACCCCAGGCTTTCGGGTGACGGATTTTGAATTTGACATTGCGTTGAAAAGGTTAAACAAACACTCCGTGAACTTTTGTCGAAGAACATTATGTACTATTTAATAGTACTACGTACAGAATGGCCACTGGATCACCCGCCTGAATCTAGCCCGCGCGCAACTCGCTTTACCGTCATTTGTTTCGTCCGGAGATGGTGAGTGAATCGTTGGCCCGCGTACTGGTACACACACATTTACAAGTGTAGACGTCCTCGCACGCACACAGACATTCTCTCACGCAAACATTGACACTTCATTCGAATTGTGTTCGAAATCGTGCTTTTATAGGCCGTGTCCGCCTGTGGTCGTAGTTCAACCGTATTTGTGAAACCAATCACCATTGTATGGATAGGTAAATTTGCTTTTAGTGTTCATTGTCCCATCGAGAAAGGGTAAGTAACCCTTTGTCGATAGTATCGATACAATTTGGACAACACTATATAGGAACTAATTTAATATTCTGGTGAGCTGGTGACTAAATTGAAAAGCCACAGGCACTTTCGGTTTCCCCTCGGCCATATATCACACTTAAATCTATACTAATATTGAATAAGTTTGTAAGTCACGTGAACATGTGTATATTGTATGTATGTCCGGGTGTAACTTGACAATGGTCGGATTGCCAAAAAATGTGTATGGGGGTAGATCATATTAACACGGGGTACAGCACGAATCAGCACGAACTTAGAAGCCGCGCGGTGAAGCACTTAAGCAGTTGACGCAGAGTCTATTTTTGCTTAATCCACGCGCCTTCTAAGTTGTGTATAAACCTGTACTACCTCTAAAGGCTACGGGGTTACACATATTATAGGGTACTTTTTATCCTTAACCAATGATTTTTTTATCCCTTAGTTACATGTCTCGAGTGCCAACCCCTAATATTTTTGCTCTCAGAATGGCACTGTATCATTTGTAAGGTTTTTTTAATAGAAGTAATTTAGATAGAAGATATAAATGTGTAAGTAATTATATACAACAACATAAAGAACTGGAACAAATGGTCATAGACGGCGGTATTCGCTGTGTGCAAAGTTAGTGGTGGGGGGTACGAAAACGATAGACGATATGTCATATGATCAAATTTGAAATTTCTGATGGTCACCAGTGAAGTGAACTGTAACTGTTGCGTATTTATTTGCATTGCATTAAGTATATCTGTAGCACTACCATGAGTTTACAGTGACCGTATTCGCTAGCGACTAGACTACGTAAACGATTTGTATGAAGAATTTTAGTCCAACGAGTGACCGCCAGGGGCGCTGTACTAATTCTTCATACAAATCGTTTACGTAGTCGCTAGCGAGTACGGTCACCGTAAACTCATGGTATTGCTACTGGAGCGAGTAATGTCATCCGAGGCTTCTTTTGTCTTTATCTCTCGTTATGAGGTTAAATAAAGAAACATACAAGCCTTTTACGACACAAAGTTTCATCACAGAGTTAGTTCGTTTAGATGGTCCATAGTCCGTCGACCAAAAAAAATTGCATGATGCGCCGCCGAATTCGCATCCGCTAGTTGGCGCTGTTATCGTGCATACTGCCAATATATATGTACATATAATCCAATGTCCCGTAAGTTGCGGATAATCCTGGAGCGCTAAATAGCCAAGTGTATGACTGTAAAAAGGTGAGATTTAAGGTTAAATAATAGTTGGCCTGATTTCGAGATCTTTGACTTTAAATAAATGAATTATGATGATGCCCTGAGGTACACCGTTAAGAATAGGAGTTAAGAGATGCTATTTATTGCAAAATGATCCTTAAGTTAATAAAATCCTAAACGTATCTAATCCCCAATTTTTCGTTCTCGATATTACAAATTTCGAAAGTTATATATAGTAGTGATATGCAAAGCCACTTCTTCGAAAGTAGGCGTATTTAATGCAGATTCGAACATGGTATAACATTACTGTCTATACTTTAAAGAATAAAGAAAATGTTTACTTATACTATTTATTACTTACTCAGCTACATAGAAAATAAAGTCAATTGCAGGCTATAATTAGTAAATGTTTAAACGTTTAAACACTCCTAAAATTATTCCTATTGATGGTAAAAGTTTGGAGACAAGCCTAAAGTAGTTCGACCTCCACCTCGCATTCTGAGGGTCGGGGGTTCAAATCCTATGTGCGAAACTCAACTTGAATTACCTTAGGTTTTTTGTGAAGGAAAACATCGTTAAGAACCCTGCTCCTATCTGCGAAATAATTCAAGGATGTGTGTGAAGTCCAGCCATTCGCACTTGGCCCGCGTGGGGACTATAGCTCAAGCCCTCTTAAGATGAGCGGAGGCCTATGCCCAGCAGTGGGTCGTACCTAAATGGGTTATTACAGTTGTGGAGGCTAGAAAAGACCGCTAATTCTCGTAATGAATGACTTCCTAGTCATTACATAACACATTCATAGTCTCTATACGTGTTTCATGATAATCTCTAACAAGTTTCTGACACTTCTTGAGAAGCTTTTATTAGCCGTTGAAAGTGATATTCAAATTGTTTCTTTGAACTTCTAAGGAGACAAAAAGCGGTGTGACTAAATTCGAATTTCAGAAGACAAGGTCACGCAAGTATCACAGATCACACATAATAACCTCTAAAGCTTTTGACATGATAGTGACAAGTAAGGATGAATAGTAGAGTACTATTTTTTTCTTTTCAATAAACTTTCCCTGAATCACATGGAATAAAACAAAAAAGAATCAGCCAAAATCGGTCCAGCACTTCCTGAGCCTAAGCCAGACTAACGTAGATGATTTTGATGTCAATTTCGAACAATACATATAAAAAATAAAAAATAAGATTCCGACGAATTGAGAACCTCCTCCTTTTTTTGAAGTCAGTTAAAAAGGTTATCTGTCAAACGAGTGAACTAACGAATAAACCAATTTTGTGCGATAAATTGGGCTAATTTAAAGATTTATTAGCTCTATGTTGGAATTATTTGCAGTGTTTCGCATCTTCAGCCCGCGTGTCGCTTTTACATGGATTTCAGTGGCACGTATTGCACGACACAACTTAGGAGGCGCGCGGCGGAGCACTAAAGCCGTTGATGCAGAGTCTGTTATTGCTTAATCCACGCGCTCTCTAAGTTGTGTAAACCTGTATCCCCCACGGGAAGGGTGATGAGTCTCGTCAGGGGGTATTAGCATAACGACCAGCTAACGACGGGAGTGACGCGTGCGAGACGAAGCGTATACGTATCCAAGTGTTATAAACGTTACGACACTCGACAGTTTAGGTGCGCCGTACGGCAGTTTAATGTAGGCAACCGGTCGTGATATAGACAATCGACTGAATTTGTACCTACCAGCGTGAAAACTATCAAAGGTGAATTAGGCGAAGGGTTTCTCACCTGCGACCGCGCCGTTGGGGCAAATTGTTATCAGCACAAACGTTTCCGAAGCGTGGCTGGTGCAATCATTTTTAAAAGCTTTTTTTTCTGAACTAAGTATTCGGAGAATGCCTGCTTTAAATGAAAATGCTTATCGGTCTATAAGTCAGTCCTCTTATTGAACAGTTAAAGGGTGGTAGGGACAGGCAGGTCTGAGGATTTGTTTTTAACATAAAACGTTCTAATTCATAAATCTTGTAGTCTATTTGCTTCTGCCCGCGACCTGTCTGCGTGGAATTCGGTTACAGCGTTCCTGGGGAAACTATGCGTTTTTCCGGGATAAAACGCAGCATATTTTGACCGGTATTATAATCTAGTTCTTAGAATTCCCTGATGTACCTACCTACCTAACTCCCTTTTTTACCCGACTGCAATAGAAGGAGGGTTATGTTTTCCGAGCGTATGTATGTAAGTATATATGTAAACTGAACAACAATAAAAATGGGTCACTTTGTATGGAAAGTCCTATACAAAGTGACCCGTTTTTATTGCTTTTGAGTGTATGTATGTATAATTCTTTGGCACGCCGCTCTGTAGCCGAAATGGCTTGATGGATTTTAGCCAAGGTGTCGTTAGATTCGTTTTAATTGTGAGAGTGACACTGGGTATAGAAAAATTGCAAAAAACAAAATGGCTGACTTTTGAAGGCATTTTAAACTTTTCCAAAAATATATGTTTATGTCACAGCCTATCTAGTGGGGTATCAAAATAAAAGGTTTAATGGACGGATTACAAAAATAATAATGTGACACCAAAAGTGTGTAAGTAGGTACCTATATTATTTAAAAAAATGGAATTATTCATTATCTTTGAAAATTCTATTGATTTATCAAATATTTGAAGCTGTTTGGAGCTGAAGGCAAAAGTTAATGAAATAACTTATGTCGGACTCACGCAGCCGCGATCGATCGCAAGTTCGCAAAGCATGGAAGGAAACCTTAAAATTAAGGAACCGATGCAGCGGTTTGGCATGTTTTTATTGTGTTAAATCTGTTAGTACTCAGGGCAGGTTTGTATTACACAACAATTTGTTATACAACCAACCGTATGAAGTAGGGGCGGGCAGCGAAAATAAAATAAAATGCTTTTGCCTAACGAAAATGTGAAAGCATACAACCTATTTTTCCGTAGAAGATCAGAACGCGCTCCCTTAATAGATACATCGAAAAGAAACAAATTATGAAAACGTCATTTAACAAATCTTTCATGTGTCAAGTATGTTTACGCTCCGTAATATAGTTCAGATAACACGGGGGCGCGCGGAATCGTTGTTGAAGGCGTTGGTGAGGTACGCCCCGACAGGGCCGTGTCCGCCGCCCGGGCCGTGCCCGCCGAGTTCCCCATGTGTGCCGTGCCCGCCGTGTCCGACTTGCCCTCCATGCCCTCCATGCCCACCTTGCCCACCGTGCCCGCCGTGGCAACCAGATCCATGTTGCATGCCACCAAGCACGCCTTTACCACCTTTCCAGTTTTGCCCTAGGACCATGTATGACGTGAATTTCGTCTATGTCAACGACCAACCTCCGAAGACGAGTCTTAAGGATTTTGCGGATCGCGCAGCGCAGACTGTTTTTTGGACGGAAATATTTAGAGGTTAGTCTAGTTAGAATGAGTTTTAAAAGAAACTGTGGACGACGAACTCCCCTCATAAGCTTTAAAGACAATGAGAAATTTCATTGAATTATTTTCGATTTCATAAATCAGGTCCGAACTCTCGCAGGCGTTGTTTAGTGTTACTAACTAGGCACATGATAGTCTCAACATTCATCTATACGTAGGTGTAAAACTGGATTACTTAAGTCATTTAAAACTTTAACGTGGATTCCACTAGCTCCGATTTAAACTATCATAATAAGTATTGAGCAATTTGTACATAGCACGTAGGCGTCCAAAAAACATATTATTTGGACACTATTTGGATAACTTTGTAACTATATTTGCAAAGAAATGTTCAGAAGTTCAATCAATTCAGTAAATCGGCCGTACGCAATATGTGGGGACGCGGCGTTCCCAGAACGATACTATTGCAGATTATTCTTTTCTTATAATTCCGTCACGTTCGTCGGAGTTGTACGAAACAACATTGCGAACTTTGTTTTATTTTATTACATTGCATTTCACGGACCTTTGAGGAAGACGCCACTACGCGGCGACCGTTCAGAACAGATTGTCCTCTTAATCCTATTAAATAACTTACGAGCACGTAGCACCATCAAGAGGGACAGCTTTATAGAGTTTAAAATGTTATCAAAATCTTTATAGAGTTCGTCGGCTTCCAGGTTTTGCGGTCTCTTTGGGGCACATATTTAAAGAGCCAGCCACGATAAATTACCCGTTCGAGAAGGGTCCTCTCTCGCCTCGGTTCAGAGGTGAGCATGTTTTACGGAGATATCCCACCGGCGAGGAGCGATGCATCGCCTGTAAGCTATGCGAGGCGATTTGTCCGGCCCAGGCGATCACCATCGAGGCGGAGGAGCGCGAGGATGGCTCGCGCCGCGCCACGCGCTACGACCTCGACCTCACCAAGTGCATCTTCTGCGGCTACTGCCAGGAGGCGTGCCCGGTGGACGCCATTGTCGAGGGACCCAACTTCGAGTACTGCACGGAAACGCACGAAGAACTCTTATACAACAAAGAAAAGCTCCTAAGCAA
Source organism: Aethes cnicana (assembly GCA_963971205.1). Classification (NCBI taxonomy): domain Eukaryota; kingdom Metazoa; phylum Arthropoda; class Insecta; order Lepidoptera; family Tortricidae; genus Aethes; species Aethes cnicana. Next base: position 8,272,875 of record OZ020272.1, read on the forward strand.
CGGTGATCGTTGGGAACCCGAAGTGGCAAGCAATATCAGGGACAATCATTTATATCATTAAATTAAAATTGTTACCTACCTATTGTTGTAGGTATAGGTGTCTTAACCCTAAGCGCGTTGTATTCAGTGTTTGCGCTAAATTCAAATTGACAACTTAATAATTGTTTATAAAATCTTGCTTAGATACAAATTGATATATATTTTAAAGGCTCTTCAAATAATTTAAATTGACAACTTTAGTAAATAAACGAAGTATAAAAAGGAAATCAAGAAGAAATAAATATAGAAGTACTGAGCTGATTAAAAAGATGATTTTACTAGATATTCAAATTCAATCATTTATTAAGGAAATTGGTCACACACGAGCAATTTTACGTCAGAAAATTAAACGAATCTATCACATCTCGCTTGCTAGCCCATCGCTCAGATAACACAGCCAAACAAACTCAGCAGAATTATGTTCTGGCAGTCCCTACGAGGATCCCAGAATTATCTTCCTAACAGTATTTCAAATACGTACCAAATAGGTACTTAACACTTTCGGAATCTTCGGAAGCTTTGAAAATGTTACAATGAATTTTGAAACCTTTTACCTTGTTTGTACAAGTAAAAATACAATGAGCATGTCATATGTCAGTAACATTTGCTGTGTCTGGTCACCGTTCTATAGAGCAGCGATGCGACTCACGTAACACTGACTTATTACAGAGGAAAATGGAATGTATGATCCCAAGCCCCTATAGGTTGTTTCCCAGTATCCGGTATGCGGTAAAAGCTCTGACACCTGGATGTTGTAAAGTCCTTTAGCCGTAAAGTATTTTGTAGCAAATGATTACATTTCTTGATTGTTATAAAATGCGTGACTTGTTTTTTTTTTGCAAAACCTTTCTGTGGCTCGGCACGACAATTACGAAATCTATATCCATATTAATATCAGTTCCCACGGGAACGCGATAACCGAATTCCACGCGGGAGAAGTCGCGGGCAGAAGCTAGTTAATATTATAAATGTGAAAGTAATTATGTCTGTCTGTCTGTTACCTCTTCACGCTTCAACCGCTGGACCGATTTAGATGAAATTTTGTATGGAGATAGTTGGAGTCTCGGGAAAGGACATAGGTAGGCTACTTTTTATACCGGAAAAACGCATAGTTCCTGCGGGAATGCGTAAGCCGAATTCCATGCGGACGAACTCTCGGGCGCATTATCTACGAGAAACGATGAGATAAAAATCAAGTTGTGGTTTCATAGTCATCAGGAAATTGATTGAGTTCTTGACGAATTTATAGTAGATAGGTACCTAAAATGCCCATTGTTTTAAGGTTTTCCTATAGGACAAGTACCTATAGATTTGGGGGCGTCATGAACTCCCTACATGCATATTGGTGTACAATAATGCCTAACACTGAAGCTCAATTGAAGCGTTTGTTAAAATGAATGCTACTTGCCTTCCGGTAACTCCGAGGCCATGAAATAATTAGCCATGAGATGCGGCCGCGCAGCAGCCGGCCATTCTTTAGCGAAATGCGTTTGTTTAAAAGCCCATTAGGACGAACGACACTGCTCCGCGAGGTCGACACTTAATGACCTCGATTAACAAAATGAAACCTGAATTACCTTCTCAGTTTTCCGTGTGGAGCTTAAAAAACACCCATACTTTAAGCCAGGAGGCAAATAAATCTCAGCAGCAAAGGAATGGATTTATACAATTAATCCGCGGAAGAGACACGGGATAAGGTAGGTATTTAATCACCCTGTCAATTCACGGGTTTGGAGACTCCTTTTTATAAGATTTAGGTAATTTTCCCATTCGGGCCAACCTATGGATTATCCATACTAATATTATAAATGTGAAAGTGTGTTTGTTTGTCCTTCCTTCACGTTGTTGCGACTGGACTGATTTGGATGAAATTTGATATAAAGATAGTTTGAGACTGGGATAACTAAGTGTATGCATAGTATCATCGGGTACGCAAATTCTAAGTCTACGAGGGACAAAGTCGCTGGCGAACGACTAATTTTTCGGTCATTTGCTCCTTATTGATAAAATGGGATGGAAATATTTCTAAGTGCGGTACGTTAAAACTACTACTACTACAGCCTATTTGCAGCTACAGCTGGGCACAGGCCTCCTCTCATCACGAGAGGGTTTGGGCTATAGTCCCCACGCGGGCCGGCAGCAGGCGGGAGGGCATTACTTGGCAGATTACACACACAGAATTAAACAGGAGCATACAAACAAAGTTTAAGAAAATAAGAATATTGTATCCGATATACGTAAACGCGGATACGGTGATCAAATTGTAATTTTGATAGAAACCGACAAATACAAAGAGGGACCATAGCATTTGATTCAGTTCATGTTATAGCTGCCCCTCCATCCTGCCGGAACGTTGCCCCCGATGATCAAATCATCGCTTCCAGATAATTCCGTTCGGATTACGTGTCCGGTGTAGGCCGAACGACATTCCAGCCAATGACGGCCAGTTAAACTGATAAATAACAATTTATCCTCATAGGTATTTATTAGCCCTCGCTCAGGGACGTGGACGCGACATAAAATAATACTTATCGATATACTAATTATAAGTCTGTAGAAGAAGTCGCGTCTGAAACTTGAAAATTAACGATAAACGATACTGAACACAAAATAACGATTTTTAGAAACATTTACTCGTGTCGGATTTAACTCGAAAACCACTGTACGGATTGCAACAAAATTTGGAATGGGGGTAGTTTATAACACTGGTCAACATATAGGCTACTTTTTATCCCGGAAAAATGCATAGTTCCCGCGGGAATGCTATTAACGAATTCCACGCGGACGAAGTCGTGGGCTGAAGCTAGTAGTGAATAAACGTTGGTAGCGTTATTTAGGCTACCTACTCCACAAACAATATCATACATAACTCGATTTTTGAAAAGTTAAAAATAAACCCGACTGTCTACAAACTTTTGATATCACTCTAACTTTTGGTCACTCTCACAATCAAGACACCTTACGAGCCAAAATCTCCCAAGCCGTTTAGGCTACAGAGCGTGCCAAAGAAATAGCCATACATACATACACTCGAATCCATTCTAATATATAAATGCGAAAGTAACTCGGTCCGTCTGTCTGTCTGTTACCTCTTCACGCTTCAACCGCTGGACCGTTTGAGATGAAATTTGGCATGAAGATAGTTGGAGTTCCGGGAAAGGACATAGGCTACTTTTTATCCCGGAAAAACGCATAGTTCCCGCGGGAACGCGATAACTGAATTCCACGCGGGCGAAGTCGCGGGAAGTAGCTAGTAAAACATAAGCCTCCTTCTGTCGCAGTCGGTTAATGACGCGCCGCCCACCGCACCGCGCGTCGCGGTGCCGGTCGCTGATCAAAGCCTTAGGCCGGTTCAAATTACTTCCTCTTTCAATGACACGAATGATGAAACGGAGTGTAGGTAGTGTTTGTACAGTGCATGTTCCTGAGGTTCCTATTACCCTTTACTAGAAACGCAATATTATACTAAACTACTATACTATACTAATTATACTAAACGCAATATTATACTTAAATCACCATAATAATGACAAAGAAAAAGCAATACGATAATCTGTTTACTAATGGGTATGTAGTTAAACAATCTATAGATAACAAACGGGTACTTAAACAAACGATAGATAAGCCATCTACTAATGAGTCATATTAGTACATGGCTTATTCTAATAATAACATGAAATTACCACGAGTAATAATTAATAAACGCAATTCAATAACAAGCGAAAATTCAAACGCAGGTAGCTAACTATTGATAAACACGTGTACGTGTTTATCGTGTGTTGCACATCCTTGCTGACAGCGGGTTTTATTGCTCCGATGGACAGTTGCTAATGGCCCTACTATAGTGTTGCCTTTAGCTACCTTTTGCTAGGGGTAGGGCCTGATGCTAAGTCCGTCCGGTGAAGTACCACCGTCTCTCCCCGCTAACCTGCCGCCAAATATCATTGCTCGCACTGTTGTGTTCCGGTAGGGGATTAAGGCAGCCGGTGAAATTTCTGGCATAGAGGCATTACATCTTAGGCCTCAGGGTAGGCAAAGCATTCGAGATCTTATGGTTTCTTAATGGGGGATCAAAGGATTTCGGTGTCTATGGGCCGCAGTGACCACTTACCCTCAGGTGGGCTGTGCGCTCGTTTGCCTAACCATCGATATAAAAAAACCTACCCAAATATCTAAATGTCTTACACAGATTTGAATGTATCCCAAGTATCCCATGTAGTTAATTATCTTCGAATTCGAAAAAAAGAAGGAGGTTCTCAATTCGTCTGTATGTTTTTTTTGTATGAATGTTCCGCGTTTACTCCGTCAATTTGTGAACCGATTTTGATGATTCTTTTTTTAATCGGAAGGTGGTACCTCCGGATTGGTCCCACTTTAATTTGGTTCAGTTCTGATAATGGGATCTGTGGGAAAATAAGGGAACTCCTCAAAATTTGTTAGTAGGTACGTGTAATGATTTTGGCATCTATTTCAAAGACTTTTAATAGTGAGACTTACGTCCCATAATATCGTACTCATTTTTGGAAACTGAAGTCGAAAATAATAATAATAGTAAAATAAAAAACCGGCCAAGTGTGTGTCGGCCCACGCCCAATGTATAGGGTTCCGAAGTTGACGATGCCCTTAGTACCTTTCCAAGACTGCATCTTAGCTATAGGCTGCGGTATGACTGTTGTTTTTTCAACCCACAATGTTTCTTCAAGACCTATTCAACGACACCCCACATCATGGGGTATGCAAGAAAAAAATATACATTCCCACTTTACGAGTACGAGTCAGTACTTTATTTATTTTGAGCCTTTGTACGTCGAGTGAACGCTAGAGACCTAGCCAGCCTAGCTCCGACCAGAAGCGCAGGATTCAGTAGTTCCGCGGATATTAACTCTAACAAACAGACAGACAGTCAGTTAGAAAGTGACAGAAAAAATATCCTTTTATTATAGTAATACTAGCTGACCCCCAAGGACTTCGTACCGCCTTAGATTTTTTGAAAAATAGCTTACGTCCTATTCTCAGATCTACTGAACATACACTCCAAATCTCATAAGAATCGGTCGAGCCTTTTCGAGGAGTTTGGTTACAAACACTGTAACACGAGAATTTTATATAGTAGATAGACAATAGCCGTGTGCACCGACACAGACTCACCCATTTTTTTCATTTTTATTGTTACAAAGCCACAGAGGCTTAGACGAGTTAGGCAAAAATTTAAATACAAACGTGGTAAAATTTTTACTGGTACCTGTAGCGGCTTATTTGTTATTCCAAACGGCTCCCCACTAATTAAACGAGACGGGGCGGCTCCCTTGCCTGTGCATTAGTTAGCCGACAGTGAAAAGAGTACTTTGCTGACCCTGCAAATATAGACATACTCGTATTATGTACCTACTTACCTATTGTACAAAGACACGTCAATTTTATTGCAAACATCGTGCCAATTTGTACTTCACTCACTCGACCCAAAGTGTACGCTGTAAGCAAACACCCTTTTTGCCGCGCTTTACCTTTGTCTGCTGCGATCGACTGTGGCAGTCAGTAAAAGCACGTCTCATGAACATCACCTGCGTGACGGACTTGGCGCTGAATATCGACGCAATAGTTACAGGCTGTGCAGTGCCGAGTTATGTTTTAAGCTCACCGATAAAACTCAAAGGAATTTGTCACTCACACTTTTAGAAGTCGGCATTGTTTAGTTGCTAAAGAAATTTAAGTAAGTATTTGACATCCCCTATTTATCCATCTCTATTTAAACTCCACACCAATTTTGCACGCTAATGTACATAAAAAGACTACACTTAACCGCAATGTAATCGCGGCGGGTTCTATAGAAAATCCCAAACAAAATGATCCGATTTCATTGCGGTTGACTGTATAATAAGGGATCGCTATAAAGTTTGTCAAATACAAATTCCTACTTGACTTTAACATTTGTTCCGGATCATGTAGAGCAAGTCTGCCGATTGTAATTAAACAATCACATAGGCACTTTCGAGATTTCAGTCATTGCGGTGAAATTGAAATTGCGCGATTAACTACCTAACGTGGCGCTAACGTGATTCTGGTGCAAATCTAACTTCGAATCGATGCCTAAATGAGACGCGGAGGTCTACACGAAATAACTGTTCCCGACAGCAACCGAACTGGGTCACATTTCTCCCTTCATTTAATCGTCGTGTCAATGCTCCGGCATTGATCTATCGGTCTATTAAAGAGTTCGGCGCTTGTTACGTCGCCGCTTCCCCATTAGCAGACAATCGACTGCCAATTTTGTGTCTAGCGAGACATTTTTATGCGAACGAATTGCTGTGCGCTGCAACGTGATGCAGGTCATTCGAGCTGAATCCATTAATTTGCGTAATTATTCGGCAAGGACCACACATCTGTTTATTTTATGAATTAACGATTATTAATCATTTAAGAGACGATTTACTTATATAAAATGTAGATAGGTATATCATGCTACAACTTAGCTAGAGACTAAGTATCAACATAGTTGTATCAACGTTGTGACCTAGGCATCTAAGTATTCGAATTCACGAAGTAATTCTATCGCGTATGGAAAAGGAATCTCCCTATCTTTCGGATAAGCCTGTTATTCAGGACGTCAAAAGTGACTGTGAGTCAAAAGTGAGTTGAAAGTGAGTCAACACATTGCAAAGCCTAAAGTCGTTGGTCGCATAAAGTGACACCCCGCTGACCATGCCCAGTCCAATCCTGAACGTGTATTAGCGAGACTCACCGGCGCGCTCCTTGGAATTGTATTGTACGATTAATTTGCTCTCCGCAAAAATTGGGAGTCTATCACTATTTGGGATATGCGAATTCCTATCCCTATGTATAGGCTCGAATGAGGCCCCTTAATCTATAGGTACGTACTTGAAAAGATATTTGCTACAATAATTTATAGAGTGGTAGGTCCGTCCGGGTTGGTACTACCGTTAAGACGGTGGTACTGGTGCTAACCTGCCGCCAAATAGCAGTCCTCACAATGTTGTTTTCCGGTAAGGGGTTTAGGCAGTCGCTGTAATTACTGGCACATAGGCATTCCATCTTAGGCCTCAGGGTATCCATTGCATTCGAGATCTTCTGATTTCTTAATAAGGAATCATAATATATAATATTTCAGAAAATAATAGTAATAATCTGGAAACAATAATACGTTCGAGCAAACATATATATATCAGATCCCAAAGAAAATTGGCAAGAAACACGTATCTTTTTGCCGTCACAATAATATCGCCTCTCAGTTCATCGACGGGACGGGTCCAATAAAGGTCAATATGTCAATGGGGGTGTATAAATTGACGGATTGGATTTATATGGATGGACCTGTATTAACGTGTGCTTCTTGTACCTATTAAGAAATATTGCAGTAAGAAAATGCTGAAAAGTCTACAAATTAAAGAAATATAGAAGAGCGCCATGTAATTTTTTTGATTAGGTTTCTCCACTACAGATTGATTCCACGGTGCCGTGGATCATATTGATTCAGTTGGTTTCTTTGACTTAATTATGATCTCAATTTTATAGCATTAGCTGGGGACGAGAGCAAAGTGTCAGTTTAATACAAGAATTGAACTGAGATAAGAGATTGCTGGAAGTTGTCGCTGTCGATTGATGGCTGGAAGGTTCCCTAAATTGCCGTCTATGTGTAGGTATGCTTAAGGGCACGTCATCTTTAACCTTCGCAGCATCCGTTCCGGTTCCCGCATGTACCTATGTATCTTATTTACCAGCGTCATAATAGGACTCTCATTATTATACCTACTTACACAATTTATACGTCCGTATAGAAATACCTATAACAAATTTAGGTAAACAATCAGAAAAATTCGGGTGTTATGCTACGATGAAATTGTACATTTTAAATATTCATGAATAAAACAGTCGAGGTTTGAGTGCCGTGTAAAGAAGGTAAAGAATATGCGCTCTCAAAAATATTATTTAGATGTAGCTATGTAATGTTTCATAGGCACGACATTTTATCATGGGTTACTTTTTATAGTCGCGGTGGTACATAAGTTACGTTGGTTAAGCTGGAACTTGTTGAATTTGCATTGATAAATATTAAGTTACTTCGGAGTATGTCTGTAGGTGTATCTGTAAGTGAAAAATGAGAATAAGCGGCAAAAAGTGCCCAAGCTTATCAACAAAGTGCCAAACTTTAGAAGTTTTCGAGTTCGGCAACAAGGTGAATTTAGCATAACTAGTTGTCACACCATGCGTGGCAGCAGCTAGTTACCGAAGTTATACTTGAAGCAGGAAAGTTTACGTTGTAGAGAACGTAACATCTGAATTTCGAATATTTACATGATGATATATTGATTGATGTTTTATTTAAGTAACTAAGTACGAGCTTTAACCCGCGACTTCATCAGCAGAGAATTTCATGCTAAGTTGCCAAAGCCCTTCTTTTTGCAGGATACTTTTAAAACTTTTTCTAGTGATTGTTAGGAATTTCTGGGATTTTTGGTATTTTATATTTTATTATTCTGACTAAAAGCATTTCAGTAGACACTGTATCAAGTTCATAATTCGGTGTACCGGTGGAAAGTAGCTTCCAAGTGTAATGTTTAGATTTTCTTCAAAGTCTAAGTGCATGGCCTCGGCCGGGCTCGCATGGCTCGGAGCTATTTGTTCTGATAAAACTGTGAAACACCCCTGCTTCAGTTTTTACACAGGTCGACGCTAACTCTCGCTCATACCTTCCGGGTAAGTACTTCATTATTCATAATGCGTTTGCTTATTCAGATACTTAACCTTCATATCAGTGTCACTTTTTACTCCGTTGTTTAATAACATGTGAAGACTGTATGGGAAAAATAAAAGGAAACGTTTATAATACCAAAAAAATCAATTACAAACAGGTATCAAGCAGTCGAAAGGGTTGCGCCGGCTCAGCATATACTGCAGTGCGCACTGATTTTCAGCTGAACCAGAAAATAACACTTTAAAGTAACTAAAGTAAAAGAAAACTATCAATTTGATAAATCAAATATGCCTATTATTACCGTATCACTGTGAGTTTGGTACAAATCCTTCGTAGAAGCTGGATCAACTGACACCCCGGGAGAGACAAAGGAAACGAGATCCAGAACCGTCTCGATGCAGATATCTTTAGAAATCCACAATAAGTTAACAACACGAACTGTACCATCCATAAAATTCATTAGGTACCGACCAACTGTTAGCATTTAACATTTAAGTTCGGAGCTGGTGATTATTCAAACTGTCTTGATTAGAGAGTCCCAGTCACCCGACTACACCCTAAATAAACCAATAGACATAAATAAATATATACGTTTGTTGGTTTGGGTCGACTACTTTTTGCTTAAATGTTTGTCAAACTCGGTGCTGTTTGATAGTTATGAGTAGCAAGATCAATACAGTTTTCTCGTGTGATTGTTTTCCCAATGAGATATTCAGTGAGTTCTGATAACGAGTCAGTTTCAAGACCAAGATAGATAGGTACATGCTTTACGTATTACGGCGCTATTGATTTAATAATGTAAACCTCAACAGTCTCATCACAAGAGGGTGATAAAACCGGGAACATATTAAATATACCATAAGGCCCGGAATCCCGGGGCATATCCATATCAGCATAATGTTTAAGGTCATTCATCCCGTCTTGCACCGTAAAATCCGATCATTGATAATAATTTTATAGCCTTAATTAATACTTCCAAAGGGTTGCATACTCATAATCATACTCATTTATTGATAACTAACTTTTTCCCGCGACTTCGTACGCGCCTAAACATTAATGTAAAAATCCCATTTTTTCCCGTTCCCGTGGGAATTCCGGGAAATCCTTTCTTAGTGCTCCCCTACGCTACCCAAGGAAGCTGTATGCCAAATTTCAGCTCTCTACGACCAGTATTTTCGGCTCTGCGTTGATATGTCAGTCAGTCAGTCAGTCAGTTTCTTCATTTATATATTTAAATAGATAGATAGCTGTTTCCCGCGACTTCGTACGCGCCTAAACATTAAAATGTAAAAATCCCATTTTTCCCGTTCCCGTGGGAATATCGGGAAATCCTTTCATAGTGCTCCCCTACGCTCCTCAAGGAACCTGCATGCCAAATTTCATCTCTCTACGATGATCCCCGCGACTACGTACGCGCCTTAAAATGTAATAAACCCATTTTTCCCCGTTCCCTTAGAAATTTCGTGAAGTCCTTTCTTAGTGCTCCCCTACGCTCCCCAAGGAACCTGCATGCCAAATTTCAGATCTCTACGATGTTTCCCGCGACTTCGTACGCGCCTAAATATTAAAATGTATAAATCCCTTTTTTTCCCGTTCCCGTGGGAATTTCGGGAAATCCTTTCTTAGTGCTCCTCTACGCTCCCCAAGGAACCTGCATGCCAAATTTCTTCCCTCTACGATGATCCCCGCGACTCCGTACGCGCCTTAAAATGTAAAAATCCCATTTTTTCCCGTTCCCGTGGGAATTTCGGGAAGTCCTTTCTTAGTGCTCCCCTACGCTCCCCAAGGAACCTGTATGCCAAATTTCAGCTCTCTACGATCAGTATTTTCGGCTCTGCGTTGATATGTCAGTCAGTCAGTCACTCAGTCAATCAGTCAGTCAGTCAGTCAGTTTCTTCTTTTATATATTTAGATAATACATATTACATGTCAAATTGGTACATTATACATTATTTTCAAAAAGGTACATTAAAAAAATTTCAAGTAAATATTATTTATTTATACAAAAAAAACTTTGATGACATAAAAATAATATGCAATAAGAAATTATTTAAGACGGATTACATATATGTGTATACTTAAGCATATACATATAAGTTCCCTGTATCTCTATTTAAAACCTTTAATTCGTCAAACGCGTTCTAGATGGTTTAAGGGAGACCGGAGATAGATATCACCTTCATGCGTGTTCGTTTCACTAACTTGAACTATTTTGACTTTGGCTTAGTAAGTCAATTGGAGTTTTGTATTGAGTTGGAATTAATATTGTTCTCACTTCGTCTAATTAAGGTATCGACGTGGTGGCCTAGTGGTTCGACCTACCGCCTCTCATGCAGAGGGTCGGGGGTTCGATTCCGGCTCGCACCTCTAAGTTTACTTATGTGCGAAATTCAATTTGAATTAACCACTGAGCTTTTCGGTGAAGGAAAACATCGTGAGGAAACCTGCACGCATCTGCGAAGTAATTCAAAAGATGTGTGTGAAGTCCCCAATCCGCACTGGGCCCGCGTGGGGACTATAGCCCAAACCCTCTCGTGATGAGAGGAGGCCTGTGCCCTGCAGTGGGACGCAAATAGGCTGTAGTAGTAGTAGTAGTAGTAAATTTTCTTCGACACTCAACGTGTTCTACTGAGAGCTTTAAACGAAAGTCGCTAGTAATTTAAATTGTATCAGCGGTATTTAATTATTTGTCAATTTACATACGATACAGGTATTGATTAAAGGCTATACAGTCCTACGCCAGCCAGTCATTACACTAAAGTAAATAATAAATAAATATCTTGAGACATTTCACACAAATTGACCTAGCCCCAAACTAAGCAAAGCTTGTACTATGGGTGCTAGACAACCGATATAAATACTTATATAGAGAAATACATACATATATAAATACTAAACATCCATGACTCGAGTACAAACATTTGTGCTCATCACACAAGGTCAGCACCAACTGAGTCAAACCTGTCGTCAGCTAAAATATGAATGTAAACACTCAAACAGAACTTACCTATATTTACGTAATAAATAATAGGATTAGATTCGATCGAAACCGCCATCTTTTCGCCAGCATCGTTCGGCCAACTCTAACAACGTACCTATCAGTGATTAGATTCCATGGAGAAGAGATACTTCCCTGCGCACATTTTATTAGAGTTTGCCACCCAGCTTCTGCTGACATAGAAGTAACATATTCGATATTCACTGCAAGTATATACTTTCTCTTATGTTTCCAATCAGTCTAAATAAACAAACTATCACTCCCTTAACCTGTACTTACCTATTAAATGAGTTCTTACTTTTAGTTATACATTTTTAACACAGACAATTCTATATCGTTTTTATTAAAATTCTTTCTTTTCTTATTATAAAATATATATATTTCTTAGTATAAAATAGGCTCACATAATTTTACGATGTAACTAATAAATTGGAGCACCAGTAAAGTAATAAAGGACGCAATAAACAGGATTCAGAGAAACATATTTACATTCACGATACGTCTGCAAAAGTTCAACACCAACAGACACAAACACGGCGAACAAGTGATAATGAAACAAATAAAACGAGCTTTTATTAAACAAAACGTTACGAGCCAATCGTGTGTGTAAAATTAAAATTCGATTGTAATCAGGTGACCAGTCAAGTAATTTGACTTGCACGATTTGATTACAAACAGATACCGAAAGAGCTATAAGTTATTTAACGCAACTGAAAATTCTGCAATTCAAAAATTCCTTCTGAAATGGAAAATGTGCATTAAATTGTGAGATTTTATTTTATTAGCTCTAGCGCCGGACTGACGCCGGAAGGTGTGTTTTTTTTATTTTTGTGAAAACATCGCGATTCATCTATACATACACGCAACAGCTATAAAAACGGGTCGTTTTCATTGCTGTTGCGTTGTTATAATAAAGCTAAAGAGGGTCGAGGGTCTGTACATGGGAGATATTCGAAAAAAAGTTAGCTGGGGATACTTAGAATCGATAACAGAACACTTTCCAACAGTTTTCAGAATTTTCGTCTGTTTGTCTGCTTATTTCACCGCGCATCACGTGAAAACTACTGGACCGATTTTGATGAAATTTGGTACGAAGATAGTTGGAGTCCCGAGAAAGGACATAGGCTACTTTTTATCCCGGAAAACGCATAGTTCCCGCGGGAACACGATAACCGAATTCCACGCGGACGAAGTCGCGGGCAGAAGCTAGTTTGAAATAAGTAGGTAATGAAGCAAAACGTTTTCGTTTGGCTGCAGTTTTTCTGGATAGCGCGAATCATTTATCAAGCGAGGTGTTTGAGCGTGTTTTTAAATCCAAATAAATAACATTTCTGGATAATGTAATAGTACATCATGATAAAAGTTCCTGTGTTCATCATTACATACACGGTGCCGTATCATGAGCCGATAGGTTTCCCTTTTAAAAAGTTTGTTTTTATGCATAATTCAACTTGCCGTGTTTAAGGTATGTTACTAAGCTGTTTGTGTCAAATCTCGGTGAATGCTACCATTCTCCGGTGTTCGATATTGGATTGGTCAGAAATTTGATAGGTTATGACTTGCATATCTTCGGTGCCTTCGGGTCCTTAAACTCATACTTGGCCTGCAAGAGCAAGTACTATTACCTAAAAACACAACGTTTTGATATTTTGTCGCACAGAAGGTCGCCAGTTAAATAATATTTATTATATTTTCACTGGAGCAGTGAAATGAAATGTACAAATGGATTCTACACAGGTAAGATTTGAGAAGCTGTATAATGAGTCTGTATAAGTTTAACAAACCATAAAATTTAAATTTCATTATAAAAATAATATAAATTTGTTAAATACCTATCTAAGTATATGTATACCAGAAGTTTGCATGACTGCTGTAAAATCTACACGCTTAGTTTTAATCCCTGCAAAGTGAAAACGTGTAAACTTAGGTAACGTTGTCACGTTTCTCGATTTACGATTGCTCGACGAAAACTTTTTGCAATGAAGCAGGCGAGAATACTCGCGAGAGATGTGATAATTTGTCATTAGCCCAATTTTATTTTTCTCTTCTCATTGTATAAAGTAGGTACGAGTAAGTTCCGATCTCCAAGCACTCTCACAGCCATTGTATTTCAAATTCTCGTTACTAGTTACTAATGCAATCAATCCTAATGAAGCTATATAATCAAGGCTAAGTTTCATGTTTGTTAGGGTACCTTATCCACAAAAGGAAAAAAAAAACAAACTACTCAGTATATCAAACCACTCTGTAGTCGTGTCTCTGTCTGACTGGTATAGGAGGTACCTAGTAGAGATGGGCCGACTACGGATTTTGCCGACTGGCCAGTCGCCCGACTAATCGGTTTACAATTTGCCGATTAATCGGCCGACTAGTCGGCAATCCCGATCGTAGAATTTTGCTAAGTTCGGTTTAATTTCTATTTTCTTCGGCATTTTTTGCCAACTAGTCTCCGACTAATCACCGACTAGAAATAATGCCGAATAGTCGGCTTTCCCGACTAATCGTAGACTTGTCGGCCCATCTCTAGCCAATATGCTCCGACACTACTGGACTTAACTGTGGTCTGGACTAATTAATTTGAAATTTGGTACACAATTAGTTAGGCGGTGACCCAAAGACGTCCGTACGTACATACATATAATACACTAGCTTTTGCCCGCGACTTCGTCCGCGTGGAATTCGGTTATAGCATTCCCGCGGGATCTGAGCGTTCTTCCGGGATAAACACTGAAGCCGTTGTTTAAACCGAACTCTCTTAATGGGGGAATTTCCAAAAATCCTTTATTAACGCTCACTTACGTTATAAAAGGAACCTCCCTGCCAAGTTGCATGTTTTTAAGCCTAGCGGTTTAAAGTTTCATCATATAAACTTTCAACCCCCGTTTTACCCCCTTAAGGGGGGGGGGGGAGATTTGCAAAGATCCTTTCTTAGTGCTTACATACGTCATAAAAGAAACCTTTTTGCCAAATTTCATGTTTCTAGATCTAGCGGTTTAGAAATGGGAGAATTTCCAAAAGTCCTTTATAAACTTTCACTAACCTTATAAAAGGAATCTCCCTGCCAAGTTTCACGTTTTTAAGCTTAGCGGTTTAGAAGTTTCATACAAACTTTCAACCCCCGTTTTATCCCCTCAGGGGGGGAGGATTTCCAGAAATCCTTTCTTAGTGCTCACTTACTTTATAAAATGAACCTCCCTGCCAAGTTTCACGTTTTTAAGCTTAGTGGTTTAGAAGTTTCATACAAACTTTCAACCCCCATTTTACCCCCTTAGGGGGGAATTTCCAAAAATACTTTCTTAGTGCTCCCCTACTTTCCCCAACGAACCTGCATGCCAAATTTCAGCTCTCTACGATCAGTAAAAGCTCACATACGTAGTAAAAGAAACATTTTTGCTCATGTTTATAGGTCTAGCGGTTTAGAAGTTTCATACAAACTTTCAACCCCCTTTTTACCCCCTTAAAGGGGGAATTTCCAAAAATCCTCTCTTAGAGCTCCCCTACGTTCCCCAACGAACCTGCATGCCAAATTTCAGCTCTCTACGACCAGTAGTTTCAGCTCTGCGTTGATCGATCAGTCAGTCAGTCAGTCAGTCAGTCAGTAAGTAAGTCAGTCAGTCAGTCAGTTTCTTGTTTTATATATATAAACAGATAAACAGATTAGCTTCTGCCCGCGACTTCGTGCGCGTGGAATTCGGTAATAGGTAGTGTTACCGCGGGAACTATGCGTTTTTTTCGGGATAAAAAGTAGCTTATATGTTGACCATTGTTATAAACTACCAATACCAAATTTTGTTGCAATCCGTCCAGTAGTTTTCGAGTTAAATCCGGACATGCATACAGACAATTTTTTCTAAAAATCGTTATTTTATGTTCAGTATCGTTTATATAGTTCCCTCGACTTGATAGTTTCTTTTAATTTTCAAGTTACAGCCGCGACTTCTTCTACAGACTTATTATTAGTAAATAGATGGCGTGTAACGTATAAACATGACATATAATTTTTCCATAGTTTAAAAATAAATAATTTTGAAGGTTTAGTAAATATGTGATAATTTATCCTTCCAACCCCTCCTCTGTGTTACGAAAACTACAGGGCCTAAATTGTAGGAAAATGTACATTGAGATAGTTCTTCATATAATAGATTACCTATAGGAAAACCTATTAGAAGTCCACGGTATTCAAAGTAACATAGGAAATTATCAGCAGACGGAACTTCTTTCTTTACTACTGGAATTAAACCCTTTTCGTATGAAATGAAGCAACAAACTTTAAATGAACTATTTAAACTTTGTTTAAGCGAAATTCGTTTCGTAATCGTTTCTTGTTTGCTAATTAGGACATCCGAAAGTTCCAAGTGAAACCGACTAATTATAACTCGGTTCAGCCATCGCAGGAAGAACGCTGTGGCGAAATACTTAGTGGTATGAATATTATTGTAATACAATTATGTTTCTTACGTTATCTCTGACATTTTTATTGCATTTCTTTTTCGTTTAATTTAGGGAAAATATTTGTAGGCATAAGATTAGCGTAAAGCGAGCTCTGCACTAAAATCCGAAAAGCTTTACTTTAGAAAGATACAGTGCCAAAGATGTACTTACATAGATTCTCATAAAGGACTTAAAAACAGCTTCATAAAGTAAGTACAATATATGTATAGGTACATTAGAGAAACCAATAGAGATTTTTAAATATTTCAGTAGGTTATTGTTTAATATTGCTTGGGTTCTGTTTGTTTATCCGTTTCATTTCATTTAAGTTCCATTCTAGATTCGCAGTTAAGAATGTAAATTAGTCGTTATAGGTAGCTGTGGCGATAGTTTGGTGATCTCAATGGAAATAAACTTCCCAGGATTGTAATAATAAAGATCCAGGATATGTTTACTATTGATTTAAGCAATTTTAGTACGTTTACTGCTCTAGTTATAAGTCCCCTAGCCATAATACTAAGTACATTCAATTTATGCACACTCGTGTAACTAAATCGTAGGTACAAGAGATGTGGCAATACCAATATCCCAAAGAGGTTTATGTGTTATTATGGTATACGTACATTTAATTAACCTTCCCAGTACGGATTACGTCTCAGTTCTGCATGTACATCCACAACTTAGAAGGCGCGTGGATTAAGCAATAAGTGACTCTGCATCAACAGCTTTAAAGCAGCTTTTAAGTGCTTCGCTGCGCGCCTTCTAAGTTGTGTCGTACTATACGCGGTTACCACTGAGCTTTTCGGTGAAGGAAAACATCGTGAGGAAACCTGCACGCATCTGCGAAGTAATTCAAAGATATGTGTGAAGTCCCCAATCCGCACTGGGCCCGCGTGGGGACTATAGCCCAAACCCTCTCGTGATGAGAGGAGGCCTGTGCCCAGCAGTGGGCCGTAAATAGGCTGTTGTAGTAGTAGTAGTAGTAGATACGCGGTTACGGCGATTATTTCTTGGCGCCGATCACACAAACAAACATATCAGTCCCCGACTTCATTAGTGGGCGTTCAAATCGTGTGATAAATTGAAATATAACTCAGGGTAAATAGACTTCGGTTGGAACGTTCCCGCCGCGATAAGTATGCCTTTTTCCGGAATAAAAAGTAGCCTAAGTATGTCATTCCCGTAGTCCATACTATAATGGTACCTTTCATCAAAATCGGTCAAGTGGTTTAGCCGTGTAAGCATAACGGTCTTTGTTACTTTTCATTTAAAAAGTTAAGTGTTGATAACACTATGGAATACAAAAACCGGTGCAAACTGAAACCCGGGTAATAACCGACTTTTTTCAGAAAACCGGGTTACCCGGGTGGAATAGGGATGACGACAGGGTGAAGAAATCGAAATTCTAATTAGTCCGTCAGTCAGGTAATAAAAAAATATTAGACATGTATTTTTTGTTTTATCAAATTAACAAATAATGACTAAGTTAAAACGCATTAAAGTTGGAGAGTGGGGGCTAACTACGTCACCGTTAGGTATAAATCGTACCTAACCGTGACGTCACGCGACATTTCAACTCAATATAATTATCTAAATATATAAAACTCAAAGGTGACTGACTGACTGACTGACTGATATAGTGATCTATCAACGCACAGCCCAAACCATTGGACGGATCGGGCTGAAATTTGGCATGCAGGTAGATGTTATGACGTAGGGATCCGCTAAGAAAGGATTTTGCAAAATTCCCACGGGAACGGGAAAAATCTGAATTTTACTTTTTAATAATTCTGCGCATACGAAGTTGCGGGGAAAAGCTAGTCTCCGTATAATATTGAAACAGCGTTGAACGCGCGTGAACTTCAAGATCCGTCAGTTAAGCTGATTCAACGCTCTTTCAATATTATTAACAGTATTAACTTACTATGATGCATAATAGGCTCTAAGGTGTTTCAAAGGTCTGTCTATTGGGCAAAGCCCTATACGAAGAACTTGAAGACGGATAAGAACCGTTTAATCCAAACTTGGGCTACTGGAAGAACTCGAAAAATTAGATAAAAAAAATATAGATTTTTCTAAAACCCTAGGTATAAATTACGGAAAAGTAAAATTCCATTCCATCTGTATATATAAAAAAAAGGTAAAGGTGACTGACTGATGTATCAACGCACAGGCCAAACCCTTAAGGCTACAAACTTGAAATTTCGCAAACGTATTTCTCTTATGACGTAGACATCCACTAAGGAAGGAATTTTCGAAATTCAACTCCCAAGGGGGTGAAATAGGGGGTGAAAGTTTTAGATAAACGCAAAGGCCAAACCCTAAGGGCTAAAAACTTGAAATTTCGCACACGTATTCCTCTTATAACATAAACATTCAATGAGGAAGGAATTTCCAAAATTCAACTCCCAAGGGGGTGAAATAGGGGGTGAAAGTTTTAGATAAACGCAAAGGCCAAACCCTTAGGGCTACAAACTTGAAATTTCGCAAACGTATTCTTCTTATAAAGTCAACATTCAATAAGGAAAGATTTTTCAAAATTCAAACCCAAAGGGATGAAATAGGGGCTGAAAGTTTTCACAGAACTTTTTATTCCTTGGACATACTTGCATGAAATTTCATATGAATTGAGTGCGGCAAAAATAATGAGGTACGTATTCCAGCGTTTTCTATAATTGAACCCCAAAGAGGAAAAAATAGGGGATGAAAGTTTTAAATAAACGCACGGGCCAAACACTTAGGGCTACAAACTTAAAATTTCGCACACGTATTCCTCTTATGACGTAGGCATCCACCAAGGAAGGATTTGTCAAAATTCGTAAGGGTTGTAAGTTTCCATGGTACTTCCATGTTCAGTTAAAAGGCTTATTCGAAATATTTTATAAGAATTCTAATTTTATAGTATTTTTTAGGGTTCCGTACCTCAAAAGTAAAGAACGGAGCCCCTTATAGGATCACTTTTCAGGAACGCGTAGCGGTGTCAATTTGGAATTTATATTAAACTAGCCGTTGCCCGCGGCTTTGCCCGTGTAGACTTAGAATTTGCATACTCGATGATATTATGCATATACATGGTTATAGTTATAGAAGTATTGAAAAAATTTCATCCAAATCGGTCCAGTCGTTTCGACGTGAAGGAAGGACAAACAAACAAACACACTTTCACATTTACCAACTGCAAATAATAAGTTTGTAATAGTAAACTTGCATTTTTAATTTCCTCCAAGTGTGTATGGAACCCTCGGTGCGCAATACAAGAGGAGTGCATTTTTTTATATAACAAGGGCCTAATCCTATTCGGGATGGAGACAAATCCAAAAAAATAAAGATCATCGAAATCGGTTCAGCCGTTCTCCAGTTATAAATGGTGTAACTAACACGACTTTGTTATATATATATATTACTACTATACATAATTAATTAAAAACAAAGTCCCCCGCCGCGTCTGTCTATCTGTCTGTCTGCCTGTCTGGATGTTCGCGATAAACTCAAAAACCACTGAACGGATTTTAATGCAGTTTTCACTAATAGATAGAGTGGTTCCTGAGGAAGGTTTTAGTATATAATTTGTTATAGTTTTCTGTTAATTAGATGAAATACGACGATGTTAGTTCAAATTGGCGGATAAAACCAAGCCGGCTCGGAGCTTTCATCGAAAACGCTGCCTAACCCCTTTGAGGTATATACCTAACAAAACAATGTATGGAAGAATTGTTCCTCTTATTAAGTTCTACAAAAAAGTCCGGAATGGTATAGGTCTATCTTCTAAGGATAGCTTACATTTTAATTTAAAAAAAAGTGATCTCATATAAAGTGTGATTTGGAAAGCTATTTAGAGGGATGCAGTATTAATCCAATAGTTACCTTAAGCATTTCATGGAATTTATGATTGCCCTTTACACCATGCAATTCAAATGAATATCTTTGGGATTGGGAGTTATCGAAAAAACAAAAAGTTCCGCACGAGAAAATAAATTCTGCCGAATTCCACGCGGGCGAAGCCGCGGGTAAAAGCTAGTTATACATACTACTGAGCGGCAGGGCCATCTTCGGGCGGGCACGTCATACCGCAGCCTAGCTAAGATTAAGATCCAGTCTTAGAAAGCTACTAAGGGCATCGTCAACTTCGGAACCCTATACCACCCTAAACATTGCGCGTGACCCGACACGCACTTAGCCGTTTATTTTAAATGTGGTTTAAAATAATCCTTTATGTCGGATTGAATCACAAGATTTTTTATTTCGATCTTCTGAATGGGATACCTTAAAAAGTACTTTTAAATATTCATTTTAAGTTTTCGTGCTAAAAAGCTAGCCGCCATGTTTGCTTGGTCTGTCACTTCACTAGGATAGTAAATATAAGTACATAGTAACCAAACAAGTGAAGTCAAAATTTAAAACGGTTGCTTGTAACGCTTTGTTTACAGTAGAAAAGACGTCACAGCAGCTAACAATGTGGCGCCTACCGTATTGGGCAGATTAAAAAACAACATTTTTTAAATATAATTTATAAAATTATTTATGCATTTTTATGATTACAAGTCGATGTTTTAGGTAGCATTTTTATATAATCTATCGTAAGTCAGTACTTCCCGATTTTTCCTTGAATGGTGTATAATAAATACCCTATTATCAGAGGCTTTGCGCTCGGTTTTCTTGACGATTATGTATGTACCGGGGATAAACGTTACGAGTTAGTCAAACTTCGATAAAGAGGGCACTCGGCGAATTCTATCCGGCAAAGCGATGACTTACGGATCCAAGACGGTTGGTATTGAATCAGCCTCTATCAAAATACAAGAAAACAAGTTTAGCGACCTGGTCCGACTGTATCAAAGGCGTCGGGTGAAATTCATTCACTGAATTTTCGTAGCACGTCATCCAAAACATTGTTAAAGATTTCTGGGGCTCTACTCGAAGTCTTAAATAGGGACAGGGTACGTGGCACGGCGCTCAAGTTGAACTTTAAATCTTGCTTAAAGTTCGGTTCCAACCCAACGCCGCGACGCGTGAGCGCAGCCATAGGGAATCTCCCTGTCCCTTTTTAAGACTTCGAATAGAGCCACTGTACGAATACGATTAGTAAACAAGTAAAATATTTAAAAAAAACTATAAAACCCGAATGTTGGAAATCTAAGCTGATTACAAAAAATATCACCCTTGCCATTCACAACATTTGCTCCACAGGCTAAATCGTACAAGGTACATTAAAACAATTAGACCGGAAGATGCTGACATAGAATTCCGAACTAATGACGAAAAGGAAAATCATGGTCATAGCGCCGGTACTGGGGGCTCAATCGCGTGAGCGTTAATCGAACGTGTCGCATAAATTACGAAAGTCGGACGATTTGTACCACAAAAAATCTTGTATTTTCCTATAGTCGATGGAAAACGAAGTAGGCGATCGCGTAATGCCATACTTCTCCGGCGCGGCCTACATCCCGCCATACCGACGAAAACATGTTAATTGAAAATCAAAAATTGAACCATTTGTACCAGGCTATTTTTTGCACGGATAATCATCGTCGAGTAGCCATTCACGAAAATCACCATGCCATACTTTTCCGACGGGGCCGAATAGCCGCCATACCGTTCCAAAGATATCATTTTGTTTTCATCTTGCAGAACGATTTGTTTTGTTGAATTCTGTGTCAGCATCTCCCGGTCTAAATGTATGAAGAATTGAAAAGACTTCGACTTCGAGCATATGTCTATGTGTTACGGTTTCTATTAAGCAAGCAAGCATTTTCTTTTAGTGAAAAATTAAATGGCCCCATCTTGTCCATTTTGATAATTATGATAACATTTTTTACTTTTTCGCAATCCTCTTGACAAGCCCTTCATTTTGATACCCATATTGAATAATTCAGCAAACTTTCTTTTTCGTTTTCCACTTCAGGTGGCTCCACCGTCCAGCCGCCATTTTTTTTTTTCTGACCCCCCCTAACAACACTTGGGTTGACGACACGATTCTAAGATACCTCAATCATGAAAATCGGTTCAGCCGTTTGGCCAAAACATGGTAATAAAGAAAATTACAAAACATAGATAGATAGATAGATACGCACGAAAACATTACCCTCCTTGACATTCGGGTAATAAAAAATAATGATTTCGATCAGATCAGAACGATGTACCTCCTACCTAGGCTCACCTACTAAAAATATGGATATAACTCTTAGTTTGCTATTATAAAACTGCCTCAGAGTTCTGTAAAATTATCATATTTAGCTCAGCCAGCGCGCGGTACATACATTTCCTGTTGTAAATCTAAGGCTTTATAGCGGAAACAATATTACTCCAAGTCCCATAGGAGTTCCGGATACGAAGTATACTAACAAACAATATCTTGTGTTATAGCCATGGGAAGAGTGACGGCAATATCCCCATTAATGTGAGTAAGTAATGCTGGCCATTGTTTGTTACGAAGACAGCCTCGAACAAAACATTTTAAATATGCCTACAGGAACTTCCCACGGAATCAAAAGTTGAATGTAACTACATCAAGATTACTTTAATGTCCCGTCTGTTGAAAATCTAGAGGAATTCATTCCTTTTTACTATCAGTTATTCAATTTAAAAGTTCATCATTTACATTACTATCACGACGGGATTGTTCAACCGAGAGCAGATTTCTCGGCGGAGAATAACCTCATAAGTAAACGGGCTGCTAATGCTCTTGAGTGGTGCATGACTTTCAAAGATAATCAAATAAACGAAGCCTGTATTCTCCTAATTGATTGATTTTGTTATTTTACTAAGAGTGATGGTAATTACAAAAAACAAGTAGAATGTAATATCGTTGAATCCGTGAATATTATTAATAAAAATAATAATATGGAAATATGGATAGCACCATACTTAACATTACGTCGCAATTTGAATCATGGAATCGTTATCACTTTATGTGGAGTACGAGTATGTCCACTTCAATCCATATTATGTATTATCCATATTAATTCAGGTTCTGGGGAAATTCCGTCCCCTCCTGTGGGTTTTGCACGTCAGGTCGGGTTGCGGAAGACAGGGAGAACGGCGCATCTTAATACCGATACTCCTCTACCCCCGCAACCCCACCCCACAGAAGCAGCTCTTACGGGCCGCAACCTCCAAGTGAGGCCCCGTCAGCGAGTGACCGCGGCCGCACAAATGTCAACCTGAAAAGGGCAACGTCCCCACTCGTCTCTTCTGCAACGCCCTTTGCTTAAATCAAAGGGACGTGCAGAGAGACTCTCCGAGGCTAAAGCCTCCCCCCCCCCCTGTCGGGCATCAGCGTTCAATAGCCCGCAAGCGGGACGAAATTGTACACCGATGCCCAGGGTGCACCGGCAACAAGCACTCCCCTTTCCCCGGACGAAGGACTGGCAGCGCTTGGGCATACGAGGAGGAACCCGACAACACTACTCGTAACTCCAGCAATTTTAGAGCTGAGCACTTGCTGCAAGCTAGTGGCATTATGGGATAAAGTAATCCTTCGTCGATTATAAATAGCTTTGTGCCTTAGATAATCTCAGTGTCAGATTGCGGGCTTAACTTTATTAAAGATCTTAAAGACAAGACATTACATAATCAACAATCAGTGAGGTATCCCTGGCTATATCGGAAAGTTGGCAAATGGCCAGGGAAGCTTTAAGCTAATTACGGCATTAGGTAAGCACCGTAAGCACGCCCGGACTCTTAGAGAATCTTAATTGAGTTACCGGCAAAATCGACACTTGAACCAGATTTTTGAAATGTGACTCGAGCCGGAAGGAAAATTATGATATACTTCTTTCCGATCGCAATTGGCGAGAACATTCTCTGGGAAACATTTGTGTCTGCTGTTTGAACACTTGTGGATTGTAGTTTGATTTATAAATACAGTTTTCTGAAACTAAGAGCTCTGACTACAAAGAAACCGAACGTAGTTAGACAGTGAAATCAATTTTATACGACCACAGAATCTAATGTATAATAAAAAATGCAAAGGGCTAAGGCTCGAGAACCGCTAGACCGATTTGGTTGATTCTTCTTTTGTTTTATTCCCTGTGATTCAGGAAAGGTTTAGAAAAAAAAACTGGGAACATCTATAAAAATACCATTCACTTTGGTGATACGAAGTTCACTGGGACAACTAGTCTTCTTCTTCTTATATATTAAAAGGAATCGACGTGTGTTAGTCTGGCTAAGGCTCGAGAACTGCTGGACCGATTAGGCTGATTCTTTTTTTGTTTTATTCCACTTGATTCAGGGAAGGTTTAGAAATAAAAAAAATCGGGAAATGTCTAAAGGAAAAGCAAAAAAACAAACTTTGTATGGGAATCGCCTTCGGGTTCAAAAAAACTTTGTATGGGAAGTTCACCGGGCCGTCTCCATTGTTAATATTAATGACCGAAATGAAAAATAAAATATGTGAATGAAATACGAGAAATAAAAATTCCGGATTGCGCAGTTTTAAAGGGGATGCCCATGGCTGATCGTTTTTTCGGGGCTAGAAAAGAACAGAAGTACAGAACGTGATGTTGCGCCCCATTCGCCGTCGGGCTTGTAAATCGAAAAGCTTTTGAATATTTGTTATGCACTTTTACCTCCAATAGTGGGATTTACGCTTTTATATTTATTTAATAAACAACATTTATTGAAGTCTCCCGCGTACAAACAAACGTTACATTCGTGTTTGCATTAACTTGTGTCTATCGTCCAGTACCCACAAAACCAAACAGTTTGTAGTGTGTAATTTCAACTAACAGTTGATTGGATATGATAATCTCTCACGATTTATAATTGCATAGGTATTTGTTTTTACGGCAATGTTACCACTCAATTTCCAATGCATTGATTGACCTATTAGACGCTCGATCTCTAAAATCCATCTCAATACATAACCGGTCTCCGGTCACCTTCAGCTATTTAATACCCTTTCATCAAAGGCGATTATGTAGGTAGACAATAAGGTTGCCTTTTCACCAGAGATGTGGTATGCAGCTATGCTACGAGAAAATGTATGTAAACTATCTCACCTAAAAGCAAATGTGAAAAAGGGCGCAAGATCCTTTTAGAAAATTTCGGCCCAATTCCTGATAAAAATTGGACCAAGGTTTTTCTATAATTTGTATGTTCTACTCTTTTTGTGCCTGTGTATGCATGTCTGTCCTGCCGAAACTTGGTAAGTAAGTACAGAGTAACTTGGTCGTCCACAAACACTACAACAACGTTTTTGCTGGCCTAAGAAGGTGTGTATGTTTTTTTTTGCACTCTTTAGTAAGGAAAACATCTCTCTTTTTGGATAACATTTTAAGTAACACAACAGAGCCTTTCTGAATTTTAATAGAATTTAATTGTAGCAGGTGGGATATTATCATAATGGAACACTGCGAGTTCATGGCTCCCCGGTGGCTCGATAATGACCAGTAAAGTTCTATATGCTTCCAAGGGGAGCATGACAGTGAGCTCATAATTTTAATGGTTAGATAAAAGTCCAACATAGAATTCATACATTCATAGCCACTAACTTAGATGTTGGCAATTGAACCTGGCAATAAATGTAAAGTAAGTTTTAAAAACATAAAAACAATTCTCTGAGTGTTTGTTTCATAAATCAAAAAGCAAAATGCAGTAGCTTTTTCCTCTATGAAGGCAAACGGTGAATTCGACATATTTTTTTTTATCTCGCAATGCTGGCGCGAATTGAGAGTTAATATAAAACTGCCGAAAAACTAAATACCAGTACTTGGCAGAATCTTCAGCCGTCCGTTATGCTAACAGATATGACAAAGTATGTGGCTGAACCTGGCACACCTATAAATAAACACCTGCTAAAATTTTAATAAATCTGGTCGTACACAAACTATTCTGATAGTTAGCCCTCTCAATATACCTAAGTGTTGTCAAGAACTGAAAGATGATAAATGTCGTTTGAAGACTTTTCATTCACTTTACAGAAATAAGTCAGTATAGGGCATTGACCTATAATAAGTAATTACATATGGACGAACAGTGCCTAACAGAATATGTCAAAATATATTGAGCAAACTGACATTAGAAAATACGTTCCAATATGCTAATAACGCCTCTTTATAACGAAGGCCAAACGGGTGCCCGAACTGTTCGGGCACCCGTTTTGACGGGGCCATTATTCTCCGGCTGATTGTGAATCTTTACTTATAATAGATCAATGGTATAGGGTCATGCTGTAACAACAAAAAATAAAGTACCTTCGGCAACTTTTCTCAGTTTTTTTTAATAAGTGCATATGAATGAGTTTTGTCGCGTTGCTTTTATAAAATGGCTAATCAAACACACTCTACCCCAAAGAAATCGGGTCACTTCATATAGGATTTTCATACAAAGTGAAAGGTTGAGTGTATATTTTATTTTCGTTGCTCGGCCATTTAGTCGCGCGAAATAGTCATGGGGCTCTATTCGAAACGTTACACAGGGAAAGAGAAATTCCCTATCCCTGCCGTCAAAGCGTAACGGCGTTGACACCGAAATTTAAGCAGCTAGATTTAAAGTTAAATTTGAGCACCGTAACGATTTTCCTTCTTTATCAACCGACGAAAAAAAAAGGAGGAGGATGAGTATGACTACGCATATCTCCGTCAATTGTGAACCGATTTCGATGATTCTTTTTTTAATTGAAAGGTGTACCTCCAACTTGAACCTTTTTAATAATTTGGTTTAGTTCTGATGATGGTATCCATGACAAAACGAGGGAAAATCCTCGAAATTTGTTAGCATGTGTATGATTTTGGCATCAATTTCAAAGACTACAGTGAGACTTACGTCCCATCGTACACATGTTTGGAAACTATAGCCGAAAAAATTTTTTAAATACTAAACTACACAGGCTATCGGAGTTTGAAGTCGGTTCTATTTTTTTTTTTTTTTTTTATTCTTGAGAAATATTTTTAACGTTTTGGCGTTAGCTTATAAGTAGGTAATGCTTATTTTGAATACTTATGAGATAACAATCTCACGAGTGTTGTTACAGCTCCGCGGCAGCCAAGATAATTTTCCGAGATCGAGTCCCCGTATGTTATTTCCCCTGTGGCGAGCATTGACGGCAACTTTCCTACGTAGTTGCTACGGGGCCTTGAAGATATATCCATGATATTCCGATATATGAATATCGTCTTCCTTTTAAATTTCAGTACCGAAATATTAGCATGTTCAGACGACTACATATAAAAACTACTAAAATCGTAGAGCCGCGCTACTTATATCGCTATCCTTGTTACTCTTTCGGTATGAGTAGCGCGGTAGCATCGCTACAAAAAGTCGCTGTGGGCGAGGGCCCTTATGCACGCAAAATAGTATATTTAATTGGGGATTAGTACCTAAACCTATAGCAGCAAAAATAAAAATAAATAAGTATATAATATTTAGCTTGCAACTCTCGCTCTACCAGGTTTTATTTATTCATCGTGTCACTGTTTACTAAAAATTCAAAGGAACGTATATTTGTTGCCTTATGATTCTACTGTAAGTATAATTTACAACAAAGAAGATACGCAACGTATATCCCATTGATAAGTAAGGATTCACAGGCAGCCGGAGAAAAATCGCCCCGTCCAACGGGTGCCCGAACAGCTCGGGCACCCGTTTGGGCTTCGTTATAAAGAGGCGTTATTAGCATATTGTAACGTATTTTCTAAAGTCAGTTTGCTCCATATATTTTGACATATTCTGTTAGGCACTGTTCGTCCTAGTGTTATTACTTATGGTATGGTATTGGTATATCCGATTAAATTTTGGTATTACCTACATTCGAACTGTATTACAATAAAATTCTCTGTTTCACGTCACGGGGCATTAGACCGTAATAATGTTGCCATATTGATATAAAATTTTCATGCGAGCACACGTAAAGTTCAACAACTTTCATATCCACGTTCTCGAAGTTTAGTTTTATATTATTCTTAGAAATTATTACAATCTAGCTCCGACCTCTGCGTTCATCCGTTAGGAAAAAAAAAATACTTCAACCTTGGCCGTAAAGTGGCCGAGGCAAGACAAAACTTTTGACAAACCACGGGCGGTAATTCGTAAAGCCCCAGATCGCATATTTATTATGTACTATTAAAGTAGCCTTCTCGATGGTTAATAAATCGTCGCTTTTCCGACGACATTATTCTCTTCTCCTCATCTACGGCAGGAGTCCAGTTGACTCCAAAAGACCAAGCTTCTGCAATCTTTTAAGTTGAACTTCAAATGAATTGGACAAAGACCTAGCCAATGACCATGCAACAACATGAAACGTGTATTCCTTTGAAGCAAGCAATAAATTGTCTTCTAGTTTTCTACATAGTATCCGCCGTCACCCGTTTACTTTTGTACTACACTTTTAACGTTAAGAGCACTGACAATGAAGCGAGTGTTTAGTATAATATGTATTCACATAGAGAATGGGCCGTAATTTTTTCACGTTTGAAACTCAAAATAACATTTTGTTGGTTTCAATGTAACGAACATCACGGGGACTTGGCCCAAACCCTCTAGTGATGAGAGGAGGCATGTGCTCAGCACTGGGACGTAAATATATAGTCTATTGTGGTGGTGGTGGGCTAAACATGTTCAATGCGGGTGTGCCACGAGTAATTTACTGAACAGGTTTGTAATACGATAAGTACGGCGAAAATAAGTTGCCGCTCCCTTATCAATATGGAAATTGACCACTAGTTTCTGATTGTATGTCGTTACTGAGTGTAGGTATACCTACTCTAAAATAAATTTTGTTTTGGTGTTACACCTACAGAAGGTACCCACCACCACCTCCCACCACAACAGCCCATTTATCCCACTGCTGATGCTCCTCTCATCTCGTAATATATACTTGAATTTCGCGAAATCTTCTCTTAGTGCTCCCCTACACTCCTACAAGCCAAATTTCAGCTTCCTAAGATCAGTAGTTTCGGTATTCATGAGTCAGTCAGTCAGAAAGTAATTGTAGGCCTTCTTAAGGTAACTAGTTATCGCAAGGCTACAAGTAAATTCGGAAATTGAAAGTTTATTTGTTCCAGTTGGGAGTGACGGTGTTTTAAAAAATATATTCTCTAGAGACTTTTATAAGGTTTAGTCTACGTGCCGGGTTTAAGCGTAGCGAGAAGAAGTGGGCGGGGGCTCTAAGTGAATGGCAAGATGCCAGCGACCTGCGAGCCGGCCCTGGCCGATAGACAGCCGTGCGTTGCGCGATACCAAAGTTGTCTATAAATCTGATTGCTGATTTGGCTGCTAGCACTTTGTTCTTCGCTCTTGCCAAATTCGAAATGTATTAACATTTACGAAACGGCCCGAACGATCGTTTTAATATTGAAACAATAAAGTATCCTGTATATAACTTTCAAATTCCATTATCCATTTAGTTTACCAGACAATAATTAATCATCATTTAGAATCCATCAATTTACTACTTCCCCTAAAGACGGCCATATTTACTGCTTAGGCAGGATAACTTAGGCAAGATTTTACTTAGGTTTTTCACCGAGTCATCATTCATCATCATCATCATCATCATTTCAGCCAAAAAACGTCCACTACTGGAGATAGGCATCCCCCAAGGCGCGCCACTTAGACCGGTCCTGTGCCACTAGCATTCACCGCGTTCCCGCGACCTTTACAAGGTCACTCTGCCTGGTTGGAGGCCTACCAACGCTCGGCTCCCGGTTCGCGGACGCCATTCCAGAACTTTATGGCCCCATCGGCGATCAGTCCTGCGAGCAATGTACCCCGCCCACTGCCATATTTCTACTGCGGATATCCTCATTTCTGATTCTATCACGCAGAGAAACCCCGAGCATATCCATTGCCCTCTGGGTGACTTTGAGCCTTCTTATGTATACCAAGGCCATCGTTAGCGCCCACGTCTCCGAACCATATTATTGTAGGGTTTTGTAGGGCCATATGTGTGTCACCTCGACCATGGATGATCTATAAGTCATGACTCGTTGAAGAATTTCGACTTGAGACACTGCGGTAATTTGGACGAAATTTCGGACCTCCAGAACGCTGCCCAGCCGAGTCGGATTCGACGATTGATCTCTTTCTCAGATTGGTCCTATCTCACTGGACTTTTTATCCCAGGTATACATAATGTTAACAACTTCGTGCGCAGAGCCTCCGATTATTACGGGAGTTGGCACAATATGGACATTCGACCTGATTTTCCTCTTGTCCATGTCTATATTCATTTTCAGACCAACTCGATTGGAAACTCTGCTGAGGTCAGCTAGCATAGCACTTGAGGTCTCTCATGGTCTCCGAGTATGATTACCTAAAACGTGAATATACCTATAAAAAGATTCGAAGGAATTTTATTAAGCTTGTATTTCCTAGCGAAGAATCCAATATAACGGGTGACAATGCGCAATAATACTTTACGAGAAAACTTTTGACGGTATTAGGATGCTTACGTACACTTTTCTCGAGAAGAAATTTGTAAGGTTTGCAGTGCTTCTTAAAGTTGAATGAGGAGAGGATGGCATGTTAAGTTTTTTTATCTACAACAATATCATAATTCCTCTGTAATAATTTAAAAATGTAATGCCTGATGACATCTGTTATGAGAGCAAGTTCTGTTGAAATAAAGTAAAATTATTTTTTAACATCGAATTTGATGTAGTATAATGACATTAAAAGAACATCTCCGAGCAACAAAGGCCTCCTACCATGCCCCTACCCCTATTATATATTCTGCATTCAGACAAAACGAAAGTTCGTGCTAAATTCAAATGTCGACTCTACCTATTAGTCTATGCTTGTAGAGATAATCTACGATAGGAAGTTCCGCCCCTCCACAATTCGAAAACGCTACGCGAACGTAAGTAAGTATCACTGTTGTCTTTGGAATTGATACCAAATTCATTCACTTACCAACAAATTTTGAGGAGTTCCCTTGTTTTTTCATTGATCCCAGAATCAAAACTGAGCCAACTTGAAAAAAAGGATCAAACCTAAGGTCCCATCTTTTGTTATCGTTATCGAATTATCGAAATCGGTTTACAATTGACGGAATAATCGAAGTTGGTTAAAAGTAGGTTAGGTACGGATTGGTAAAACAAAATATTGTAGATTGTGTTCTCAGTGTTCTATACAGCCCAAGGTGTTCTTATTTAGAAGTTACCTACCGATACCACAGGGCGGACACGGCCTATAAGAGCACGATTTCGAACA
The DNA here is from genome assembly GCA_963971205.1 of Aethes cnicana. Lineage (NCBI taxonomy): Eukaryota > Metazoa > Arthropoda > Insecta > Lepidoptera > Tortricidae > Aethes > Aethes cnicana. The sequence continues at coordinate 8,304,206 of OZ020272.1, forward strand.
CAATTGGAATGAAGTGTCAATGTTTGCGTGCGAGGACGTCAGTGTGCGTGCCAAGACGTCTGTACATTTCTAAATGTGTGTGTAATTCCTACTCGGGCCAATGATTTACTCACCATCTCCGGATGAAACAAATGACGGTAAGGCGAGTTGGGAGCGAATTGCGGCTAGATTCAGGCGAGTGATTCCGTGGTCATTTATTCAGCAAATTGGCCACATAGGGGCACACGTCAGAAAAAGAATTTACCATTAAATTGAAGTGAAATGATGGGTTGTATGTAGGTAGTTAAATAAATAACTTGGATAACGTATCAAAAAATATACAAAAATCCGACTTACCTAGTCCAAATAAGATTGACTTTAAGTAGGTGGTTCAATTGAAATAATAATAAAACTCCATCACGACTATAATTTGCACTTTAATAGTAGGTAGGTAAGAACATTGAAAAACTGCTCAAAAACTGGGTTAGAAAAAAAGGATAGTTAAATGACATCCATCCGGTGCTTAAATATTGCACATTTTTGCAGCTTGCAGCTAGGATTAGGTACTTGAATAACAGAATAACAGTACCTACCTATCGCTGATATTACTACGCGTACGTATAGTTTTTGGATACTGCATTCCGTGTCCGACCGTGGCGTAGCCAGTACTCACATGAAATGCTAAAATAGAATTGTGTAGCCATCAAATATATGGAAACGAACAAGGTGATCATAAATATTTGAATGTTTATGATCACCTTGTTCGTTTCCATATATCTGATTGCTGTACGATTCTATTCATCATGATCTTAATTTTCAGCACTTTAAACATATTTTATTTATGATCATCGGCTCGCTACGCTATATCTAAAGACGACTGTACTACATATTTGGGATGGTAGAATACCTACCTACTACGCGTCCATACAAAAAGAGAAAACGTTTTTCCACTTCTAAATATTTTCCCATCTCCACGATTTTTTAGTATGTTATTGACACAATGGAACACTAGGTTTACAGGTTTTCCTTTTTTTTTAATTTGCAATGGATTCAAAGTTCTTGCAATTAAAAAAAAAGGAAAACCTATAAACCTAGTATTACATTGTGTCAATAACATACTAAAAAATCATGGAGATTGGAAAATATTTAGAAGTGGAGAAACGTTTTCTCTTTTTGTAATTTTTGTATGAACGAGGTACCGTACCGGCCGAGTACTATTCTTCCCTGTTAATGTTTAAATTTCCCTGCTTATGTCGTGTAAGTACCTCATATAATAGATACTCTTACAGTTAACTTTTCTACGTATGGAAGCTTGTTAAAAAATGAAGCGTTATTCGTTCGTGGCAGTCCTTTTTGAAATGGAACCTATCTGTTGGAACGAGTACAAAAACGTTATTTATTCTTCCTGCAGACATTTAAATTGAGAGTCCGTCATAGAAGTCTCTGCCATTAAATTCGCGAGCTATATCCATTTAATTAGATTCCCGTGCGGGTTACTGCACCGAAGAAGCGAGTGTAATAAAATAAATTATTCATTTAGCAGACGAGCAGGTTGTAAAAAGAAATCATTTGAAATATTTTCCTTTCCAGAGAGTCGTAATGGTCCGCGAAACCGCTCCGTTAAAATTATTATTCACTTAATTGGTTCTAGACGCGGGGCGCACGGAAAGAGTTGAAGTATATTATATTTTTTTAAAGAAATCAAGCTCTCGTAAGATTAAGTGGGTATTCAACTGTAAACTTTCAAAGGCACTAGATTGTTTACACTCTTCATGCAGCCGAGAGACGTCCACCGCTGGGACCCTCCACCACGAGAGGTTCGAGATCCAGGCTAATAATTAGTATGGTCTTCACGCGAGGAGTACCAAGGTACTGGTTTCCGGTAAGCCGATAAGCTTAATTAATTTTCGCTCGTAAATAATGAGTTTTTACCGTAAATTTTCAACATTAGTTTACCCTAACCTACCCCTCAGTTTTATAATATCACTAGGAAGATTATAAAATAACTTTTCTTACAATTTTATGAAGTATTTGTGTGTGTATGGTACATAGAAAGCTGTGTGCCCAGATTAGAACCACCGATAATTTCCTCTATATGAAAAGGGTTAAGTCAAACTCTGACTACACCACCTTCTCTTGAAGTCGTGATAGTTTGATAGTCAAAAGCATAGATATGAACAGCGACTCTATTTCTCGCTAGAGCCGCTCTTTGACCTTTACTGTATTCGTCAAGTCATAGCATACATTACAATAAGTAAATAGCTAAATAGTTATCGTCAATTCCCCCTAGTAACTTACAAGAATCATTTAGAATCGGTAAGTTTTCCGTGTAAGAACATAGCGTATTTAATCCTGGCCGCGATTGGCATTATTACATTATTAGTCATAATCATGCCAAAACAAGCCGTCCAACGAATTGCTTATTTTCTTTCCTAATGCAGTTTTAGATGTTTCAAAAACAAAGTAACCGCATTGTGGTTACATAATATGCTCGTAGCTACATTCGTCGCCAACGATACCGTAAACTTTACTATTTTCAAAGAAATATAGGGAATTAACACGGTCTTGGTGACATCCACTGTACAATTTCAGACGTTAAATTTATTTTTCTCAAACATGCTCGGAAATGTTCGTGTTACTTTCAAAAAAATAAGACGCGAGGCTGTCCATTGCCGGCCTTGGCCAGCAAAAACATTATTGTCGTGTGTGTTTTTTTAATTCGCTTTCTATTTGAGACACGTCTGTAAACAAACTGACAAATCCATGGAGGTAATAAGTACAACTTCCATGTCCAAATCATCCACGATCATGGAAGTAGTAAATACTGATGTGGGGTAAGTGCGCCTAAATTTATTTCGCCCCTGTGCCTTGTAAACACTCAACTACTAGTTGAGTAATATTTATAGGTTTCGATATGGTATTTATGTTTGGCGCACTAGCCCCATCCTGGCGCACTTGCCCCGACTGACCTTACATATTTCCTCGCTGTTTGAGAAAAGCATTATATATACCTCGGCCGCAATTGCGATTGCCGGACTCGTACTAATAGAAGGCTTCGCTTCGCTCAGCCTTCTAACCGACTCGTCCGGCAATGCGCTACTTGGCGGCCTCTGCAATAAAAATAAAAATAATAATAAATAAATATCTTGGGACATTTCACACATATTGACCTAGCCCCAAACTAAGCAAAGCTTGAACTATGGATGCTAGACAACGATATAAATAATTATATAGAGAAATACATACATATATAAATACTATCATCCATGACTCGAGTACAAACATTCGTGTTCATCACACAAAGTTTGCCCCGAGCGGGACTCGAACCCGCGACCATCGGCACAGAAGGCAGGGTCACTACCAACTGGACCAATCTGGCCGTCAGTAATGTACTATTACTGCTTTTATTATTTAATTTGTCGATAGGGGATTTGAAATCATGACCAATATCTACACAGGCACAGTCACTATCGAAGTATCGAGCCAATTGGTAGAATATAAGTGATTTGTCTCGTTAGCCGGCATTACTTATGGTTTGCAATCTATACTTATTACTAGGGGCCCACATCCACAAATATACATGTAAGCTTAGGCGTCGTTTTCCTACCAAGTAATATTCATTTTGCTTAAATTTATTTTAAAATAAATTTGATAATTTTCATTAAGTAATCGACATCTCAATCTGCTGAAATTTTAGGATACCGTAGTAGGAAGGTAGGTACTCTATTTAGCTAATTGGAGATAACATTCATTCTAACCTTACCTTTACATCTAATTACTAATTAATTACTTTCATCCGAGCAGCATTAATAAAATTAGTTTTCCATAAGTACCTACTTACCCTGCCTGTAAAGTGTTAGCTGAGGGCGACCGATCACAGTGACACGTGGCGAAAAGGTTATTTTAATGGGTTTCGGTTTTCTAATGACAACAAACGAAACTATAATTAGGTTTCCGGTCCAGTCCAGTAAAGTGTTACGTGCAGCGTGAGTAGGTAGGTACAGCTTTTTCTGACATAAAATAAATTCTCCAAGATGCCACATTTGGTGAATATGTATTTACCTTCATATTTACTTACTAGAGATATTCTACTATCTAAAGTCCCGTGCCTTCACATTTCAAAACGCTTATTTTTTTTTATTATTATTTAAAAAGTACCACCAACACTCTCAACGCATAGTTGATGGCTGTCTCAGCTCGCACACATGTGTTGAGAGTGTTGGTGGTGCTTTTTAAATACATTGAAGTGTTTTGAAATGTGAAGGCGCGGGACTTTAGATAGTAGATCTCTACTTACAGGGAAATTAAAAAAGAGCACCGTAACGTAAGTGGTTTTAGTATAAGGCATACGATTTATTCTGCACACGTGTTTACGAGTCCGAGTCCGAGTGCGGAAAGTATTGTTAGGTGGTTCCTACTGTAACATTTTAGCATTATGTAATGTACCTTTGTGTAGGTTTGCCAGATTTTCTAAGTTCTTAATTTACCCACTGATGGCTGGCCTATATACTTCAATTTATAGAAATAAAACTATTTTAGTCTGGAAAGTCTAGACGGAACCTGTGATGCTAAATTTAAAAAAGTCAAGGCTTTACCAAGCTGGTTGCTTAATTGAGAATCCAGTATAGGTATGCTTCTCAGAAATTTTAATATATTTCAAAAGTTTACTTATTTCTCTATTAGAATGACGCAACATCTGGTACAATATGATTGAAATTTCGTACATTTGGAGATCTGTCAAATTAGCATAGAGACTACGCCTTATCTCGAGAAAATATTGAGTAGGTATTCAAGTGGGAAAAATTGGGGAATATTATACGAGTAGGGCTATATATATATGTATCTGTTTATCTGTCTGTTACCTCTTCACGCTTCAACGCTAAACCGATGTAGACGAAATTTGGAATGTACCTATCCATTCCAAATTTAGCAGATTCGTCAGAACAAAAAAAGCTCGATTGCCCAGGTACCTATTAATATTTATTACGAAAAGTTTGTTAAGTTAAGAACATTTTATATAGAGCTCGTGTTTGTTTAGGAAATGTAATAGCTGTTTCGCACCATGTATTCATGGGAATCGTGATTCATAATCTTGCTTTTGAGTGTCCTAACAATGCCGCAACAGAGCAAATAGCCGCGCCGTGGCAGCGTGCCTTCACAATTTATAAACCACGCTACATACAGCTGTAACGCGACACAAACACGACTTCAGACTCGTTTCACACGACTGTCTGTATTACAACATTCGTACATTCTAAACATACCTTTGCATGTCTTTGAAAAGTGCAAATTGAATGACACAATAAATTGCGAATTATGAAAGGATATATTGTACCCGCCTTTTGATGACGCATGGAACAGTAACTATATTAATTTCCCTCGTGTAATATTGTAAGTCGTATAATATTAGGTAGTACAAAAATTATACATTATTTGTACTACTTAATATTATACGTATAGTATAATATTAAGTAGTACAAAAATTATACATACCAATACTTCCATCCAACCTATCTCTTATTGGCAACCGCATGAGTGTTCGTTCAGTACTTTTTGAGTTTATGGTGAACAGACAGACAAACGTTGCGGCGGGGACTTAGCAATATAAATGTTAAGTCTATAATTGTATCAAATATATTGATCTCTGAATCATTATCTATTACTTCAGAGATCCTTAATTAAGAATGTGTAGGCAGTTGGGTAAAGACTCTCCATGTAGAAAACGAAAAAATCAGGAGGTTCAATCTGTATGACTGAGTAAAGTAGAACGTAGCTATATTACACTAAATTAAATTATAACAAATTATTACAAGCAACAGACATATTTACAATTCTGAATAGGTTTGCCTGATTGTTAATTCCATCTAATAACCGATCATGTCGCAGGTAACATACATTTATTAGAAGGGCACAAATAGGGCACGATTAAAAATATGTTAAAACATTACTTCCTGGTAGATAAGTACAATGTACATGCAGATCCTTTATCCTAAATAAAACAATCCACCATTACCTATATGACATTTGTACTTTTGTAAAATGAAAACAAAATACCTACCTATTGTTACCTATTACATAATACTTACCATTATAGCATTTATACTACTGTGAGCATGCGACAACTCCGCAGCACGTAATCTTGTGTAAAGATTGAGCGGGAGTTCATTAAATGTAATTTGTTATCTTTTTTTTTATGGAAATAAACAGATTTGAATTTTGAATTTTGAATTTGAGGAAATACTTAAGTACTTACCAAGTACGAATAGGCGATTGGTAAAAAACCATCCTGCTTGGATTTGGTTTCAATACTTTCAATGCTTGTAAAAATGAATAAATAGGCAACGTCCAGAATTATTCGATATGTACTGCTACGAAAGAAGTATTTTATATCATCATTACGTAAACAATTCATCTGAAGCGTATAATTTTAGTTTCATACGTTCATTATACTTTAATTTCAACGTCTTTTGGAAATATTGTCAATTAATGTCAGATCTTCAGATAGCTTTCAGATAGGTATGTGGTTGAATATTTCTAACATTCCTTGGTAACAAAGAATAGAAATCGAACGGTAAAATGATTTTATTTCATGGACGACTTCTAGATTGTGTAGAAAGGTACGCGCTGCCGTTGTTCTCTATTTTCCGTTGTAGTGAACTTTAAATTCAGTTCCCCTGAGGACGTATCCTGCTGCAACTCAATCCCGCTGCTTTTATTGACTCAGTGTATCGATAACTAGGGTTCACGTCACTGGTTCTTTATTGATTCGTGGGCTCTGCGCTGTGAATATCGAGGACATCGTGATAATATTTAAAAAAAATACATAACTATCTCATAAAGTATCTTTATTCCAAAGGCGCGCATCGCCTATCATCTATACTAATAATAAGTCTGTAGAAGAAGTCGTGTCTGTAACTTGAAACACTAAACTTAAAAAAAAAACTATGAAGTCGAGGGGACTATATATAAACGATACTAACACAAAAAAACGATTTTTTAGAAAATTGTCTGTGTGTTGTATAGTCGGATTTGAAAAATTACAGGTCGCATTGCAAAAAAAATTGGTATGGGGGTAGTTTATACTACTGGTCAATAGGCTTCTTTTTATCCCGGAAAACGCATAGTTCCCGCGGGAACGCTATTACCGATTTCCACTCGGACGAAGTCGCGCGAGAAGCTAATTAAATATCGTTTCTTTTTTTAAATTAATTCGGTACGATGATGCCACAGACCACAGATAACACACTCATAGACTTATGCCTACTGACCCCTCCTTTTTTGACGATTGTAGCTAAATTGTGAAATACTGGATAAGTCGAAGTGAATGTGTTTGACGCTCGGGAGAATAAAACTAAGCTAACTCACGTTCGGGGTTCGAGGGGATAAAACAACAATGCAGCGTTCCCGTGCTCTACTAACTCGAGCAACATAAAATCTGTTTTACTGAAGTTACGCATCACCGACGCGGTCTCACCAAATGATCACGTTTGGTGAAATAAGTTTTTTCAAAAATAAAATTTTTGGGACACACTTTTATTGCTGACTGTACTTTTCTTTGTAAATCCTTGATCTACCCTTCAAGACGAATCAAACGATGGGTTTATGCAGTTTTATTACGGAGTTCCTATGGCCACCTTCCAGCTCCATCAGATCAGCTCCACGTCATGATAATATTGCATTGTCACGTGATTTACATATTCGTGCAAAACTTCAGCTCAATCGGAAAACGGCAAATGGGTCAAATTTAACTTGCAAGATTCCATTAAGTACATAGTTACATACAGGTCGACCTAATAAAAGCGTGTTAAAAACATTGTCTACGACAATAATGATCCCTCTACTTCAGACACTGATTTTGTAAAGACTCTATTATATTCAGTCTTAATTTTTAAGACTTGACCCGTTTATTTAAACTCTATTCTTAACAAAGCTCAATTTCTTTTAAACTTGTTGGTGACTTGAGCATAGGGCGGACACGGCCTCGTGTGTTCGAATGAAGTGATAATGTTTGCGTGCCAGGACGAGAGTGTGCGTGCGAGGACGTCTGTTCACTTGTAAATGTGTGTGTATTACTACGCGGGCCAATGATTAACTCACCATTTCCGGGTGAAACAAATGACGGTAAGGCGAGTTTGGCGCGAATTGCGCGCGGGCTAAATTCAGGCGGGTGATTCCATGGCCATTCTGTACGTAGTACTTTTACTATTAAATATTCAGTCCCTTGCTGTCCGAGCTTGCTATGCTATATAGCAAGCTCGGGCAGCAAGGGACTCGAGTCCTTTAATTCTGTGAAGTCTTTTAAGGTCTGGAGTTTCGTAAATATGAGTTAATTCAACGAAAGACTTAATAGTCTATATACTAACACTAAACATACCTATATTCTATATTGGATCTTCCAAACTCCAATAAATCCTAGTAACGATTGTACAGCCATACTAATACTATAGGTATATTAACATAAATGTCTACACAACTCGTATGTCTAATCACTAATTGCTGTATCATCAATTTATGATCATTCATTCGCCCTGAATCGTTGACATGCGACCAAGCCGTACTATTTACCGGAGGGTTCGAGTTCGCTCCTAGAGATCTTATGCTACCCTCTTAAATCCCTCACAGGCTGGGTTGTATACCTCGTATTAGCCGTAAGCATTTTGAAGAGCTTAAGTAATTAAGCAAGAGGAAATCAATTTTATCTTAATTTTAGACCACACGAGACAATATTTTTTTTAAATGTCTCCTCAGAATTGTGTACTAAAAATCTACTAAGGTTTCGTTAGTTCAGAATATTTCAAACCACGATGCCGCAGATAGTCGATGTAACTTTCATTAGATTTTCCAAGTGCATCAGTGAAAGAAGACACAACACTCCATATCACGCGTTCGGTAAGTGCATTAGGCTTTGTGTTGACTATTCGCTCCGAGGTGCTCGCCGCTATCTGGTTTATCGTGTGTACAGGCTTAAGACGGCGTCGCGCAGGCCTTTATTTATTTTTACACTCGCGTGTCAAGTCCACGCCGCGAACATTTGTCTCTCAGGCGAGCGTATTATCTCTGAGATACGTGTGACTGTCATTTACATTATATTTTTGTGCGTAAATCACTTTTGAGAGCACGCCTGGGCCGTCGCCTGTACTGAATAAAATATAAACGATCTTGTTCTATTTTAATCAAAGGTGACATCGAGGGGCTTGTAAATTAGAAGTTCATCTAGTACATATACATATACTATACGTTACGTACTTACGTATCCTATTAAGTACAAAATTGTATAGGGTTAAGTTTACTTATTGAACTAATAAGTGAAACTACCAGTAGGTACATTTATTTTACTATTGGTATTTGGGTCAATAATAGCGCACCAATACTAGGGGCTCCATGTCCGCGTACGACATCAAGAAGTACCTACGAGATAACATGAACGTCGTACGAGTATTAATTATGTAAGGAACTCCTAATGCCATCAGTAAATACAATGTAAGTTTGCACACGGAACGAGCGCCAGCGTCATAAATCCCATGTACCGTCTTGTCAAGTAGAAGTTTTCTCATATAACGTGTCGGTCGGTGACATTAACGGTCTGTCTGAATTTAACTTCTAGTCCTAAATTAACACTGGGAATTAAGTCAAGGCATTAAACTGTTACAAACTTACCAGGCGGGGCGTTCCCGTAGCTTCATTAATGTGGGTGCGAGTAGATAACAAAAAAGTCTCGGACAAATTTTGCATCTCATCTCCGGCTCTTCGTGGGACGGAACTTTTGATGACATACTTAATTACAGAATAAAGTTTCGAGTATCTTCTTCATTCAAGAAATATGTAAAACCTTCCAGCTTCAATGCAGTCCGCAGTTTTGCGTCATAAATCTTGGAACCTTTCGGTGTGATATTTGTGACATAAGATCTAAAATTACTTGAAAATAAATCAAGTGGATAAATTCCATTTTTCATATCGCCTAGCTAGTCGTAGCGGCGAGTCTGCCGCTGACATCATTAACGCCCCCGCAAGTGTATAACGAACTTCAGTAATTATAATATTCGATTAAACGCGTTCTGCTGACGTGCGTAATCGCTCTGCCTACACGTTGTCGAGGGATAAACAATATTACTCAAATGTAACGTTGTGGCCACGCGGTAACAATCGCAATTAAATGTTTTATTAAAGTGGCTGTGTAACATGAGATAAGTAATCAACTTCAAGTACCTATGCTAATTATTCTAAGCGTGATATTAACGACTAGCCGTCGACGTTCCTTGGATGGATGCCTACGTCATAAGAGGAATACGTGTGCGATAAGTTTATAGCTCAAAGGGTTTGTCCTGTGCGTTTATATAAAACTTTCATCCCCTACTTTACCATCTTAGGGGCTGAATTTTGGAAAACGACGTAGGTAATACGTAACTCGTTATATTTACCGAACTCAATTCATACGAAATTTTATGCAAATATGTCCAAGGCATCAAAAGTTTCTTACGAACTTTTATCCCCTATTTCACCCCTTTGGTGGTTGAGTTTTGAAAAATCCTTCCTTAGTAGATGCTTATATCATAAAAGGAATACGTGTGTGCGAAAATTTAAGTTTCTAGCCCAAGGGTTTGGCTTGTGCGTTTATATAAAACTTTCATCCCCTATTTTACCCTTTTAGGGGGTTGTTTTTTTTCCGTAGGTACTTTTTTCGTACTAAATTTCATGCAAATATGTCCAAGAAAGAAAAAGTTTCATACAAACTTTTATCCCCTATTTCGCCCCCCTAGGAGTTGAATTTTTAAAAATCCTTCCGTAGTGGATGCCCACGATACAAAAGGAATATATGTGCGAAATGTCAATTTTGGCCTGCGCGTTGATACGTCTGTAAATCATCTTTGCCTTTTATACAGATTGATTGAAGTCGTGGTTGATTAATACCAAGCTGGAGTGAGTGAGAATCGTGTAAAGTACTAATTAGAAAAAAAGACCGTTAATATTAATAGGTATTGGATATTTTTGGACATTTCACACTATTGGCCTAGCCCCAAACTAAGCAAAGTAATGTCTATTTTTTAGCCACAGTATCAGTTATTCCATGCATGTTTTTTGTTTTTAATTACTGTGGTTAAAATATCATCACAACGTTTTGCTTGACCCCGTGGAACAAAAAAGTAAATCAAAATCTAAAATCACTCTACGACCACCACCTAGGTATGGTCCCCACAATAATCACACAAGTAAACTTAGGGGTGCGAGCCGGATTCAAACCCTCGACTCTCTGCATGAGAGACGGTAAGCCTAACCACTATGGTACCAAGTATGGTACAAGCAGATGCATAATACAGTACCTATGTCATCAAACTCACTAGAAGAAAATAGGGTACGCAGTACGTAAATAAATATAGCACAATGGAATTAGAAACTGTTTCTTTTTTCTTCTATTTGCTATGGAATTCTGATTTTTTTCCCTCAAATTCAGTCAGAATAATGAATTAGTAAAAAAATCTTTGTCGGTCAATTGAAGTAAAAGGGATTTCTGGAGCCGGTTTCAGCTAGGCGTGCTTGTAATGGACGTTTAGTTATACAGTAGGTACAATTACTCATCCTCTCAAAAAATACAATTATTTCTCTGGAAATGGACATTTAACATCACAATTGGCATTTGGAATTATTGGCCCTAAATATTATAAGTTCCGAGTTCACTGTCCCTAATCTTCTAATCTAATATATAAAATTCTCGTGTCACAGTGTTTGTAACCAAACTCCTCCGAAACAGCTCGACCGATTCTTATGAAATTTGGAGTGTATATTCAGTAGAACACTAGAAACACCAAACTTAAAAAAAAAACTATGAAGTCGAGGGGACTATATATAAACGATACTAACACAAAAAAACGATTTTTTAGAAAATTGTCTGTGTGTTGTATAGTCGGATTTGAAAAATTACAGGTCGCATTGCAAAAAAAATTGGTATGGGGGTAGTTTATACTACTGGTCAATAGGCTTCTTTTTATCCCGGAAAACGCATAGTTCCCGCGGGAACGCTATTACCGATTTCCACTCGGACGAAGTCGCGCGAGAAGCTAATTAAATATCGTTTCTTTTTTTAAATTAATTCGGTACGATGATGCCACAGACCACAGATAACACACTCATAGACTTATGCCTACTGACCCCTCCTTTTTTGACGATTGTAGCTAAATTGTGAAATACTGGATAAGTCGAAGTGAATGTGTTTGACGCTCGGGAGAATAAAACTAAGCTAACTCACGTTCGGGGTTCGAGGGGATAAAACAACAATGCAGCGTTCCCGTGCTCTACTAACTCGAGCAACATAAAATCTGTTTTACTGAAGTTACGCATCACCGACGCGGTCTCACCAAATGATCACGTTTGGTGAAATAAGTTTTTTCAAAAATAAAATTTTTGGGACACACTTTTATTGCTGACTGTACTTTTCTTTGTAAATCCTTGATCTACCCTTCAAGACGAATCAAACGATGGGTTTATGCAGTTTTATTACGGAGTTCCTATGGCCACCTTCCAGCTCCATCAGATCAGCTCCACGTCATGATAATATTGCATTGTCACGTGATTTACATATTCGTGCAAAATTTCAGCTCAATCGGAAAACGGCAAATGGGTCAAATTTAACTTGCAAGATTCCATTAAGTACATAGTTACATACAGGTCGACCTAATAAAAGCGTGTTAAAAACATTGTCTACGACAATAATGATCCCTCTACTTCAGACACTGATTTTGTAAAGACTCTATTATATTCAGTCTTAATTTTTAAGACTTGACCCGTTTATTTAAACTCTATTCTTAACAAAGCTCAATTTCTTTTAAACTTGTTGGTGACTTGAGCATAGGGCGGACACGGCCTCGTGTGTTCGAATGAAGTGATAATGTTTGCGTGCCAGGACGAGAGTGTGCGTGCGAGGACGTCTGTTCACTTGTAAATGTGTGTGTATTACTACGCGGGCCAATGATTAACTCACCATTTCCGGGTGAAACAAATGACGGTAAGGCGAGTTTGGCGCGAATTGCGCGCGGGCTAAATTCAGGCGGGTGATTCCATGGCCATTCTGTACGTAGTACTTTTACTATTAAATATTCAGTCCCTTGCTGTCCGAGCTTGCTATGCTATATAGCAAGCTCGGGCAGCAAGGGACTCGAGTCCTTTAATTCTGTGAAGTCTTTTAAGGTCTGGAGTTTCGTAAATATGAGTTAATTCAACGAAAGACTTAATAGTCTATATACTAACACTAAACATACCTATATTCTATATTGGATCTTCCAAACTCCAATAAATCCTAGTAACGATTGTACAGCCATACTAATACTATAGGTATATTAACATAAATGTCTACACAACTCGTATGTCTAATCACTAATTGCTGTATCATCAATTTATGATCATTCATTCGCCCTGAATCGTTGACATGCGACCAAGCCGTACTATTTACCGGAGGGTTCGAGTTCGCTCCTAGAGATCTTATGCTACCCTCTTAAATCCCTCACAGGCTGGGTTGTATACCTCGTATTAGCCGTAAGCATTTTGAAGAGCTTAAGTAATTAAGCAAGAGGAAATCAATTTTATCTTAATTTTAGACCACACGAGACAATATTTTTTTTAAATGTCTCCTCAGAATTGTGTACTAAAAATCTACTAAGGTTTCGTTAGTTCAGAATATTTCAAACCACGATGCCGCAGATAGTCGATGTAACTTTCATTAGATTTTCCAAGTGCATCAGTGAAAGAAGACACAACACTCCATATCACGCGTTCGGTAAGTGCATTAGGCTTTGTGTTGACTATTCGCTCCGAGGTGCTCGCCGCTATCTGGTTTATCGTGTGTACAGGCTTAAGACGGCGTCGCGCAGGCCTTTATTTATTTTTACACTCGCGTGTCAAGTCCACGCCGCGAACATTTGTCTCTCAGGCGAGCGTATTATCTCTGAGATACGTGTGACTGTCATTTACATTATATTTTTGTGCGTAAATCACTTTTGAGAGCACGCCTGGGCCGTCGCCTGTACTGAATAAAATATAAACGATCTTGTTCTATTTTAATCAAAGGTGACATCGAGGGGCTTGTAAATTAGAAGTTCATCTAGTACATATACATATACTATACGTTACGTACTTACGTATCCTATTAAGTACAAAATTGTATAGGGTTAAGTTTACTTATTGAACTAATAAGTGAAACTACCAGTAGGTACATTTATTTTACTATTGGTATTTGGGTCAATAATAGCGCACCAATACTAGGGGCTCCATGTCCGCGTACGACATCAAGAAGTACCTACGAGATAACATGAACGTCGTACGAGTATTAATTATGTAAGGAACTCCTAATGCCATCAGTAAATACAATGTAAGTTTGCACACGGAACGAGCGCCAGCGTCATAAATCCCATGTACCGTCTTGTCAAGTAGAAGTTTTCTCATATAACGTGTCGGTCGGTGACATTAACGGTCTGTCTGAATTTAACTTCTAGTCCTAAATTAACACTGGGAATTAAGTCAAGGCATTAAACTGTTACAAACTTACCAGGCGGGGCGTTCCCGTAGCTTCATTAATGTGGGTGCGAGTAGATAACAAAAAAGTCTCGGACAAATTTTGCATCTCATCTCCGGCTCTTCGTGGGACGGAACTTTTGATGACATACTTAATTACAGAATAAAGTTTCGAGTATCTTCTTCATTCAAGAAATATGTAAAACCTTCCAGCTTCAATGCAGTCCGCAGTTTTGCGTCATAAATCTTGGAACCTTTCGGTGTGATATTTGTGACATAAGATCTAAAATTACTTGAAAATAAATCAAGTGGATAAATTCCATTTTTCATATCGCCTAGCTAGTCGTAGCGGCGAGTCTGCCGCTGACATCATTAACGCCCCCGCAAGTGTATAACGAACTTCAGTAATTATAATATTCGATTAAACGCGTTCTGCTGACGTGCGTAATCGCTCTGCCTACACGTTGTCGAGGGATAAACAATATTACTCAAATGTAACGTTGTGGCCACGCGGTAACAATCGCAATTAAATGTTTTATTAAAGTGGCTGTGTAACATGAGATAAGTAATCAACTTCAAGTACCTATGCTAATTATTCTAAGCGTGATATTAACGACTAGCCGTCGACGTTCCTTGGATGGATGCCTACGTCATAAGAGGAATACGTGTGCGATAAGTTTATAGCTCAAAGGGTTTGTCCTCTGCGTTTATATAAAACTTTCATCCCCTACTTTACCATCTTAGGGGCTGAATTTTGGAAAACGACGTAGGTAATACGTAACTCGTTATATTTACCGAACTCAATTCATACGAAATTTTATGCAAATATGTCCAAGGCATCAAAAGTTTCTTACGAACTTTTATCCCCTATTTCACCCCTTTGGTGGTTGAGTTTTGAAAAATCCTTCCTTAGTAGATGCTTATATCATAAAAGGAATACGTGTGTGCGAAAATTTAAGTTTCTAGCCCAAGGGTTTGGCTTGTGCGTTTATATAAAACTTTCATCCCCTATTTTACCCTTTTAGGGGGTTGTTTTTTTTCCGTAGGTACTTTTTTCGTACTAAATTTCATGCAAATATGTCCAAGAAAGAAAAAGTTTCATACAAACTTTTATCCCCTATTTCGCCCCCCTAGGAGTTGAATTTTTAAAAATCCTTCCGTAGTGGATGCCCACGATACAAAAGGAATATATGTGCGAAATGTCAATTTTGGCCTGCGCGTTGATACGTCTGTAAATCATCTTTGCCTTTTATACAGATTGATTGAAGTCGTGGTTGATTAATACCAAGCTGGAGTGAGTGAGAATCGTGTAAAGTACTAATTAGAAAAAAAGACCGTTAATATTAATAGGTATTGGATATTTTTGGACATTTCACACTATTGGCCTAGCCCCAAACTAAGCAAAGTAATGTCTATTTTTTAGCCACAGTATCAGTTATTCCATGCATGTTTTTTGTTTTTAATTACTGTGGTTAAAATATCATCACAACGTTTTGCTTGACCCCGTGGAACAAAAAAGTAAATCAAAATCTAAAATCACTCTACGACCACCACCTAGGTATGGTCCCCACAATAATCACACAAGTAAACTTAGGGGTGCGAGCCGGATTCAAACCCTCGACTCTCTGCATGAGAGACGGTAAGCCTAACCACTATGGTACCAAGTATGGTACAAGCAGATGCATAATACAGTACCTATGTCATCAAACTCACTAGAAGAAAATAGGGTACGCAGTACGTAAATAAATATAGCACAATGGAATTAGAAACTGTTTCTTTTTTCTTCTATTTGCTATGGAATTCTGATTTTTTTCCCTCAAATTCAGTCAGAATAATGAATTAGTAAAAAAATCTTTGTCGGTCAATTGAAGTAAAAGGGATTTCTGGAGCCGGTTTCAGCTAGGCGTGCTTGTAATGGACGTTTAGTTATACAGTAGGTACAATTACTCATCCTCTCAAAAAATACAATTATTTCTCTGGAAATGGACATTTAACATCACAATTGGCATTTGGAATTATTGGCCCTAAATATTATAAGTTCCGAGTTCACTGTCCCTAATCTTCTAATCTAATATATAAAATTCTCGTGTCACAGTGTTTGTAACCAAACTCCTCCGAAACAGCTCGACCGATTCTTATGAAATTTGGAGTGTATATTCAGTAGGTCTGAGAATAGAACGTAAGCTATTTTTCATACCCAAAAAAAATTCTAAGGCCGTGCGAAGTCCGCGGAGTCAGCTAGTTTACTTATAAAAAAAGAAACAGTAAAAACCACAGATATAACGAGTCAGTGTTGGTAAGTGTGCGAAGTTCCTGGTAGACAAGTCAAGTAGGTAAGTAAGAATATTTTTGTGCCATAAATTGGAACAAGTAAACAGTGGTTCAAACAGTTCAAAAAATACTGTTAATATAGTACAAGGCAAGCCCCACACATTATTTATTATATGCGTGCGACTCCTAAACTATAATCACGTAATGTTAGTCACGCAAGTCAGAGTTGGAGTTTCACTTTCGACTTAATATCCGAGAATTTTTAATTAAAATTCTATTTTAAAATAACCTACTACTTTAAATAAAGAGTTCAATAGAATACCATAAAGAAACACTGAAAAAAAATGTATTTATTTCAATTTATATAACTTACAGGATAAAAAAGTAGCCGATAAAAAATAAATTTGATTATATTATTTATAAAATCCATTCATCTCTATAATTCTCTTGCGATTGCCATTATTCTTGCCATCCCGATCACAAACAAGTCACCGCTCGGGTTGATAGTCATTGAACTACGAAGGACCTCGCTCAGCCACGGCACATCTGCATTTTCGCGAGTGCTAAATTACCGAGCATGCTCGTTAAAGAGCGTGAAATCGTTCAAACAGTAGGAGCGCAAACTCTTGAGTCTACAGAATTTACATTAAGCTAGTCGTAACGACTAGCGGGATCACCGATCGGATCCGAGGATTTGGGAGTGTTTGATTAAATCGGGCATTAATCTGGTATTTAAAGCACAGCCGTACAGGTTACAGAAATAAGCGGAAATTTCTTATCTCGTCAGCACTTGAACTTGTTTTGTGCGCCAGCTACCCTCTTGAGCCAAGTCCGTTCTTTCTTAGCTTTCGAGTTCGTATATCTACTATTTTTAGACGAAATGTTCGGTGTAAGAGTCGAACGGTTAGCGGTGAGTGGGTTGAAGTTTTTACTTTCATGGTGTGGTTTCAGGTAACCACACCATGAAAGGCAATGTAAGCTTAAACCACAACCACAAATAACCACATTAGCTTATTGACGTCCCACTGCTGGGCACAGGCCTCTTCTCATCACTACATCATGAGAGGGTTTGGGCTATAGTCACCACGCGGGCCCGTGTCGATTGGTGACTTCACATTCATCCTTGAATTACTGCGCAGATGCGTGCTTATTTCCTCACGATGTTTTCCTTCACCGAAAAGCTCCAGTGGTAAATTCAAATTGAATTTCGCATATAAGTGAACTCAGATGTGTGAGCCGGATTCGAGCCCCCTACGCTTTGCACGGTAGGTCAAATCATTAGGCTACCACGGCTACTCTACCTACTGGGGTGGTAAGGTCTATAATTCAAACCCTCTCGTGATAAGAGAAGGCCTGTGCCCAGCAGTGGAACGCATATTAGACTGTTGTGGTAAGGGTTGATTTGAATTGATTTTTTCAATATATTGTTTATCTTTATAGTCTGATTTGAAAAAATCTGTTTGCCTTTTTTTTAGTAAAGCCGAGGGCGCCGGTGCGCCCGTGGCTTGCGCCGGCGCAAGGGTTGAGAGCGGATGATCGCGACTCCACTCGGCGCACAATGCGCCCGCCTTTGATCAGCTGGCGCTTTGCTTCATTTATAAATATAAATACGCCAAATCCTCAGACCATGCTGGAATGTCAAGTGTGATGTTATTTACATAGATACATGATGGTCAGTAGATCAAACATTCAAATTAGACTGCTCTTCCGCTCCACTGATTATTGATTCGATGTAGGTATATACTTACTAACCTACCCTCAATTCGCCAGTTCACCGATTTTAACCAAAGTCTGTCCAAGTATCTGGGTACGCAGTTTGGATATAATAACCAACGTATATTTAAAACTCGAAAAAAACAACCACGGCGATGGCCCAACGGGTCACGTCTTATAAAATATTCAGCCGGATAAAAGGGGTTTCCGAAGAGTTTTATTACAATTTTTGGTAATCGATAATGTATTTTCCGATGGAATTCGTAACACACCTTTCTCCATGAAAGTATTCATTCGTTAAATTTATGCCTATTTGTAAATATGTTTTTTTTGTAAAAACGGCAAAATGTTTGTTAAAACTTAATGATCCTTGACGAGTAAATTATTAAAAAAAACGGCCAAGTGCGTATCGGGCCACGCGCAAAGGATGGGGTTCCGAAGTTGACGATGCCCACAGTATTTTTCTAATACTTATTAGCATCTTAGCTAATATGACATGCCCGCCCGACGCCCCTGCCGCTCGAGAAAAATCATTGGTTTTTTAATCATTTCATAAGTTGGTCGACTACGACTCGTAAATTTGTACAGCCTACTTAGCTGTGATAGTTTTCCTTTCATCTACGTTATGCCACAACTGTGTTTTTTTTCAGCTGTCCAAATACCACCATTGAGCTGGCAGGGGGGGGACACACTCGACTCTAACAAAAAAATGCACTTTAAAGCTTAATATTTCACAAACGCATCTCTTAATCAAAGAACCCACAATATTTTTAAGACCTATTATAAATTTTATTGTACCACTTTGTCAGCGTAACTAATATGTATATTCATGCCAAATTACAGCTTTCTAGAACTAAACATCTCTGAGCAATAGTGCGGATAGACGGACGGACGGACATGGCGAAACTATAAGGGTTCCTTGTGGACTTCGGAACCCTAAAAATGCTGACTTTTCTTAGAAAAATAAATAAATATGATATGCCCTTGACAACATTCATCTAGATATTTCAATTATGGGATTAGGATGTGTACGGGATAACACCGTGCCACAGTTATATTCGTCTCATAAAACATCTGGCAACATTGTGTACTGTGCCACTTTGTAATACTTTAAGTCCAACTTTAAACTTTCATGTTTCTTTGTCTTAGTCACAATGCAACTCATTTCATAGTAATAAAACATAGCTGTTGTTCTCCAAACAAGAAAAGGCTGTGGGTCACTAATCAACGGATAAGAATATCCACATTGAGTGCAAATTATACATTACCTACTTTAAAGGAAACCTTGAAATGTTTCTTTGGAACACGTGATGCACAGACAAAAATTGGTTGTCTGTAAAGTCGGTTTACGGATGATAATTTTATACGTGATAACGTCACGTAACGCTACAACGCTACTATTGCGTCATGTTTTTTTGTAGGCGCAGCCGGCGTTCATTAATTTATAAGACGTTATCACGTCAAAATGTAGGCATAAAAAAAACAGTTGTCAAAATTTTGACATTCCATAAAACTTTACAGTATACCTACTTGAAACAGTTATTAATTATTATCAGCTTATTGAAGCCAAGAAAAACCTTGATTTAATAAGTTTCTCAACCAGTTTCCAACCGATAGAATAATTTATGAATAGGTAGGTACTCTGCTCTCGATGACTTCGGAATTGCCGCAATATTATATGTAAATTACTCATGGATACAAAACCAATTAGTTCGAATTGCACTTTAACGTTATATGTAAATGTAGTACAAGTAACAGTCTGACGCCATTAAGATATCAAATGATGGCATTTTTATTATTATAGCGTTGTTACCGATACCTAATAGCAATTAGCATAAAATAGGAAACCAACGATCATGCTGAGAAATTGTTTCTAAAATTTTAATCGTACTACATTAAAGCTAGGGATACACTGGGAGATTTCAGTAGTGACGTCCATGTAGAGAGAAGTCTAGCGAAGTCCGACAACGTCACGTAACTTCACTTGTCGTCGCTGGCGATACGTGTCCCAGAACATTTGTCTCCTAGTGTATCTTGACTTTACACTACATATACAAATATTGACAGTATAGTCGCCGGCAGATATATCGTTGCAGGCGATGTGACCATTAATATAAGAACATGTACTCTAACGTCTTAACAATAGAATCGTGATCAGATCTTATTCACTTCTATATAGTATCTGACTAGCATTAATCTCGCGACTTTGTCCTAGTAAAATACATATTGAAATTGAATGCAAATCAAGGGTTTAGCGATGTTTTTTCTGGTGGATTCGCTAAAAGCAGTGCTCGCAAAAAGCGGTGTTCTGGTAAAGAACCCAGGTGAAGTTACTGGCAAATAGATCCTTTTCCGTTTAGGCCTCACTGTTGGACTTGAACCTAATAGAAGTTAGCACTTAAAGCTTAATATTTCACAAACGGATGCCTATATCGAAAAACTGTTACAAAAACCAAACCCACAACATCTTTTAATGACCTGATCCATGACACGACAACCCACACCATGGTGTCGGCGAGAAATTCGACTCTATCGCCCTCTTTATCGCTACGTGTACCTAACTCGATTTTCTTTTTTGAGTCGAATATCTAACAAAATACGTAACGTTTTGTTCAGCTATAAAAAAATTCATTCCCTATTTCACCCCCTTCAAGATGCAATGTTCAAAAATTCTGAAACACGTATTTGATTAATTATAATCGTCTATACTTCAAATATGAGAGTTATACTTACAAAATTTCAGCCCCTATTTCACCCCCTTAAAGGTGAAATTTGAAAAAACTCTGAAACACGGGTTTAATTATTTTTAATCGAATATCTAAATCATAACATTTCGGGCGCTTAACTTCATAAATGATGGTTCACCCGTACAAACTTTCAGCTCCATATTTCATCCCTTAAAGGTGAAACACGCGTTTAATTATTTGTAAACGAATATCGAAATCATAATATTTTGAGCGTTTAACTTCAAAGATGATGTTTCACCCGTCTTTCACCTCCTATTTCACTCCCTTAGTAGTGAGATTTCTAAAAATGCTGAAACACGTTATTTGTAATGGAATATCGAATCATAATATTTCGAGCGTTTATACAACGTTTTCATTTATTTGTAATTAGGGACCTAAATCATAATGTCAAGTACTTCTAACTTAAAAGAAAACGGACTTGTATTTAACCGATGTACGTACCCCTATTTTTGACCCTTACTGTACGAATTTCCAAAAATCCCTTCTAAGGGCCTTATCACATTTGCGATTCGCGAGCGAGTTTTGTATGGAGGCGAACACGCCGCCAGTTCGCCGCGTACGAGTTTGGTATTGAAAAACGCTTTCAACTCGCTCGCAAATCGCAAGTGTGATAAGGCCCTTAGTGAGCACTTGCAGTGTAAAACCCACTTAATGTCCAAACTTCAGCGATATAGCTTCAGCAATTTCGTATCGGCGATGATGAATCAATCAGTCCGGACAAGCTTTTTTATATTTAAATATACTCGTATACATATAGAATGGTGACTGTACAATACAGCTAAAACAACCTTTGAATCTTACACGTACCTAAACTAGAACACCTTATCTTAAAGGTACTTTGAACGCACTAATCTTGCACGATTTCGACGAAAATTTCGTCCCCTGAAAAAAGTCTAGCTCAGTCCCGGTCATGGTGGAAAAGACATACATATATTTAGTTATTTTCACGCGTGTGAATCTCGATCGCCCAGGTATACATTTAATAATAATGCCACCTGAGTCTTGCTTTTCGGGGCCTAAATCAGGAGAAGAAAATTGTGTTTACCCTTATCTAATTTTTGACATGGTCTAGTGCGATGTCAAAGGGGCTTTCGCGCCCGCGATCTCAGCTGGTTCAATCCCACAAAGGTCGGCGATCCGCCGCAAAACATTCCCGATTCAAGCCCCGAGTAATCCCGCTAATACCGCCAAACCGCATCGTACATAACCTCCGTCTTGCCACTGAAAACGTGTTTGTTTTCCGAACTTCACTGAAATACTACTAACTTTCTCTTCGACCCGCACGCCCTTAAGGCCACTGGGCCGACTCGGCAACGCCTCGCTCGCCTCACGCACTCACGTGTACAGTATTTCTTTATTTTAATGGATTATGCGAATCGAGGCGGTGGCGTATGGATCTCTCGTAAATCCCGATTCTGAAT